>MU389417.1:0-184712 GCA_022578775.1 Xylaria venustula | reverse complement strand
TTGCTATATATTTAAATTAAATTATAAAATAAAAATTAATTAAATATATAAAAAAATTTATTATTATTATATAAACTGTTTTTTTTTATTTATATATAAATGTTTATTTTGTTTGTTTATTTTTAAATAGCAAAATATTTTTTGTTTATTTGTTTTGTTATACTTAGTATTTTAAACTTTATAAAAATTTTAAGCATGTTATATAATTTGCGTTTTATGCGTTATTTTAAGCTTGCGTTTTTTTTAGTTAATTTTTAACTTTTTAATTAGCTAATTTATTTATTAGCTTATAATATTATTTTTTAATTTTTAAAATTATTGCTTTTAATAATTTTAATAAATATATTTTTTTTGTTTTTATATATATATATTAATTATGCTTAATTTTAAAAAATAAAAGTTGCATTAACGTTTTAACGCATTAGTTCGTGTTAATTTAATTGTTTATATAAGCTTTACTATGCTTTTTTTTTATTTTTATTATGCTTTAAAATAAACTTTATATTATATAGCTTTAAGTTTTAAAAAATATTAATTATATTTTAAAATTTATTGTTTTTATAATATTTTTAGCTTTTTATTTTTTAAATATAAAAAGTTATTTATTAAAAAAAACAAATTAAAACAAATTAAAAAAAAGCAAAAAAATAATTTTATATTTTAACAAATTATTTTGCTTATTTGCAAAAACAAAAACATTTTTTTTAAAAATATTAAAGCAATAAAAAAATTTAAACGGCTAAAAGCTAAATAAAAATATTTGTTTAATAAGCATATTTGTTTTTTTGCTGCTATAATAAGTTTTGCTTTTATAAATTAAAATATTTTTAATTTTTTTTTTAGTCGATTTTATTTTTAGCGCTAATCGAATAAAATACCGTTAATAAAACTAATTAATTATTTTTATATAATTTTTTTAAGTTTTTTTTAAATTTTTATATAATTTTTTTATATAAATATTTTTTTTATTTAATTAAATATTTATAATTTTTTTTGTTTTAATATAAATTTAACATTTTTTTAATATTATATATATTTTTATTTGGTTTAATTTTTAGTTTTATTTAAAATTTTGCATTTTTTAACGCTAGCTTAAAAAGCACAATATAAAATATTAAATATATTTTAGCTTTTTTACCCAGTATAAATTAATAATTTATATTTAAAATAATTTTTTTTATTTTAAAAAGTTTAATTTGTTTAAAATTAAATTTATTGCTTAATTGTTTAATTTTAATATTATATTTTAAAAAATATATTTTATTTTATTTTTTAAAATTATCTTTAATAATTTATATTTATTGTAATATATTTTTATGCGGTTTTATAAAAACATTAGTTTATTTTATAGCTTTTATTATAAACTAATGATTTTTTTTGCTTATATTTCTGCGTTAAATATAAAAATTTTTTAAATTGCTGTTTTAAATTTTTTCGGATTAAATTTATAATTTATTTTAAATAATAATATTTTTATTAATTTATTGTTAAAACTATTATATAAATATTTTGCTTTTAATAATAGTTTAATTTAATTGTTTTGCTATTTATTAAAATAGCAGTAAAAATATTGCTTTAAAATTTAATTTAATTATTTTATTTGTTTATTTATTTATAAATAATAAACTATAAATATATAATGCTTAATTTTTAATATTTTTATTAACAATTAATAAAACTTAAAAATTATTATTATTTTTTTATTTATAATTATTTTTTTTTAAATTTTATATTTATTAAAAATATATCGGGTTATTATATAAATTGAATTTTTTGCTATATTTAATTTTAAATATAATATAAAATATTTATATTTTATAAATTTTTTTATAATAATTAATATTAAATTATATAATATTTTTATTATTTGTTTTTTTAATTTAAATAGCTTAATAATAAAATTAAAAGCAATAAATTTTTAAGCTTTATTAAATATTTTTTTAAGTTATAATAATTTATATAGTTTATATTGCGGTGCTTTGCTTTTTTTATATAAATTACATTTAATTAATTTTTTTTAATTTTATTTTTTATTTTTTATTAATAAAATGTTTAATTTTCAATTTTTTAAATAATTTTAAATATTGTTAATATTTTGCAAATAAATATTTATAAGCTAATTTAACAAGCTTTTTTTTAATTTTAATAATATTTATATTTTATTTTTATAATATAATAAATTTATAACCTTATTATATTTTAGTTTTTTTATATTAAATTAATTAATTTTATTATAATTATATTTAGCTATAATAATTGCTAGTATTTTTTATTTAAATAATTTATAATTTATTTATATTATAACTAATATTATTAATTTTTATTTTATTTTTTTAAAAAATGTTTAGTTTTTTTTTTTTTTTAATAATTGCGTTATTAACTTAAAATATTTGCTTTAACATTTTTTTAATATAAATAATAATAAAATTAAATTATAAAAAAAAATTTGTTTATTTAATTTATTGTTGATTTAATACTTTTAATATTATTACTATTGCAAAATTTTTATAATTAAAATATATTATTACTAGTTTTTTTAATTTATATAAATAATATTTTTATTTTTTAAATGTTTAAATAATAGCTATAAATTTTATATTTAATAATATATATTATATTATTAGTTTTAAAAAAATTTTCGCAAAAAAAAGTACTAAATATAATTTTTTATTGTTATTTTATTAATTTAATTATTTATTTATTGCTGTTTTACAAGCATTTATTTTTACTTTAAATTTTTTATTAAAATTAAATAGTTTTAAAACTAAATTATTTACGATTAAAAATTTAATTTTATTAAAAAATTTTTGTTTTTTATTTTTTTATTTAAAAATTATATTTTTTTTTATTATATTTATAAAAAGTTTTATATATTTATTAATATTTTTAATAAATTTTATAAATATTTTTATATTATTTGTTAATTTAAATATAAATTAATTTTTTATTGCTAAAACTTTAAATTTTTAAATTTAAATTTTTTGCATATAAAATTTGCTTTTTTTAAAGTTTATTTTAAATTTTGCAATTTGCAATGCTTTGAATATATTTTATATATATTTTTGGTATTTTTTAAATGTTTTTAAATATATTAATAAATTTTTTTATTATATTCGTAATTTATATTTAAAATATTATTAATATATTAATATATTAATAAGTTTAAATAATATTATTAAATATTTAAACAATTTTTTAAGTGTTTTAAATACCGTTTTTTATTTATTATTTAGCGCTATTTTTGTTTAATAATAACTATTAAATAAATTAAATGCTATAAATTATTTTGCTTATATTAATTTGTTTTTTATATTATTAATTTTAAATAATAATTTTATAAATTTAATTATTTTAAAGTTTATATTTTTATAATTTATATAAAATTTTAATTATTGCTTATTATTTTTTTAAGCTTTTTTAGCATTTATAGCACCGGTAATTATGCTAATAATATTAAATGCTATATAAACTTTCTCGCTAAATTTTTTTTAATATATTTATTAAATTTTTATAATTATTTTTAATTTATATAATACAATAAATACTTTTTTAATATTGTTTTTTTTTTAAATAAAATTTAATAATTTTATATTTTATTAAATATATTGCTAAAATTTTTATATTTTAATAATATTTTGCTATTAAATATTAGCTTAAAGTTTTTAATTATAATATATATTTATATAAATTATTTTATAAAATTATTTTGTTATTATATATAATTAAACTTTTATTAATAGTTATAAATAAATAAAAATTATTTTTAAGCTTTATTAATATATTTAACCGATTAATAACTTATAAAAAAATAAAATTTATTTAAACTTTTATATTTATAAACGTTTATAGTTTATTTTTTTAATATATTAAATTAATTTTAATATATTTATTTTTATTAACTGTTATAATATAAAATATTTTTAGCTTTTAAATTAATTGTTAATTTATTATAACTATTTTTAATTATTTTTTAATTTTTTAACTGTTTTTATTTATATTAACATTTTGTTTATTTATTATTAAGCTTTAATTATTTTAATTAATATTAAAAATTATATAATTATAATTTTATTATTATAATATTTTAATATTTTTTGTTTTGTTAATTTAAAATTTATTTGTAACAAATTTATTATATAACAATATAATAAACTTGTTGGGGGTTTTTAATTTGCAAATAACAGTATGGAAATTAGCGGGTGTTCGTTAAAAAGGTTTATTATATTTTTATTACTGTGCAACAAAAAATATTACCAAGTGTTAAAGTAATAAATATATTAATGCTTAGCGATTTTAAGTTAATAGCTAAAAAATTAAAACAAGTAACTAAATAAAAAAAAATGCAAAATTATATAGATAAAAAAAATAATTATATTTTTTTCCTCACGACCGTTATATTGTTTTTAAATCCGTTAAATTTCGTAGATTTTTTAAATACCAAAAAAATCTCGTTAACTTTTAAATCCGTTAAATCCCGTTAATTTTTTAAATAACTTAGTTCCGTTATATAAATACCGCTGTACCGGTGTTTTTAAGTCGTATATCCGATATGCTTTACACTATTTTTCAAACTAGCTTTTTTTATTATGTTTTTTTCCGTTGTTAGTCCGTAATATTATTTTTTTTTTCCAGATTTATTGTTTTAATAAATATTTAAAACTTTTGGTTAATGCTTTTTTTTTTTTTTTTTTTTTTTTTTGCTAAAATGTTCGGTCGTATATTTAAATTAAATTACTTTTTTATTATTAACCGCAAAGCAGCAAAACGTTAATTTTTTTTTTGCGTTATATGTTTTTACAATTTTATTGTTATATTTATTAAGTGTTTTTGGTGCTATTTTTGTATTAAAAACAAGCAATTTATATATAATACAAAAAAGCTTACTTTAAATTAATTAAACAAGGTTGCTTTTTAACATTAAAAATTAAAAAATAAAATTAAAGCTGCTAAAAAAACCGCCGAACTAACTAATGCTAAAATTTATCGTTTATAAAAAATTAAAAAATTGTGATATAACAAAATAATAAATGCGGTAGCTCGTAGCATTGTTAATATAGCAAAATATAATGCTTTAATTAAGAAAAAATGCTATAAAGCAAAAAAGCAAAAAAAAATAATAAGTTTACAGCAAACTAGTAATGTTTTTTAAAGCAATTTTAAAGCTTTGCTAAAAATAAATTAAAACGTTATTAACGCTTTTTAAAAAGTTAACTTTGCTTTTTTAGCTTCCGCTAATTTAAGTGCTAACGGTAAAATTAATTTATAATTATCGCAGCATTTTTTAAATGTTTTATAAGTTTTTATATATTATTTACATATAAATATTTTTTTTATTTTACTAAATATTTAATTTTTTTGCCGTTTTAACAAAAATTCAATATTTTTTTGACTTTATAAATGATTTAATCCGTTTTAACTTTAATTTATGTTTTAAAAAATATATTGTTTAGCGCTAATTTAATTAAAAAAATGTAAAAAATTAAATAAATTTACATTATTTTTAGTAATAATAATTAATAATTAATTGGTAAAATAATTTTTTTAATTTTAAAAAAACTAAGTTTGTTAAAATTTAATTTGTTGTTTAGTTGCTTTATTTTAATTTATAATATTTTTAATATAGCATTTTATTTTTGTTGTAATAAATATACTTTATTTTTTTTTATTAAAACTAGTTTTTTGGTTTTTTTTTTGTTGTAATATTTTGCTATTTATTGCTACAAAAATTAAAATTAAAATTGCAATTTTGTTTAAATTGTTTTAATTTTAGTTGCAATTGTTTTAGCTTTAAAAGTTATAGCTAAAATAGCCGGTGCTTTTATAAATAACTTTTTTAGTTTTTCGATTTTTGCTTGTTTACCGTACACTATTTTATGCGAAAACATGTTTATTTTTTTATTAACAAATATATTATATATAATTTGTGCTGTAAATAAAAATTTTATTTAATTGTTTTGCTAATAAATAGTATAGCTTTAAAAATACTGTTTAAATGTTTAATTTAATTTTTCCGTTTATTTATTTATTTAAAAATAATATATAGTTAAAAATTTAAATTTTATTTTTATTTGTTTAAAAAAATTATTTTTAAATTTTAATATAAATAATTTGTTTTAATTAAAAATAACTTTATTTAATATTTTATATTTATTAAAATATTGTTAAACAAAAGTATATATAAATTATTTTGCAGTTATATTTATTTTAAAAAATAAAAAATATATATATTTTATAAATCGGTTTACGATAATTTATATTGCATTATATTATATTTTTATTACTAGGTTTATTAATAAAAATAGTTTAATAATAAAATCTTAAGCAATAATGTGCTATGCTTAATCGGGTATTTATATTAATTAAAATAGTTTATATAGTTTATATCGTGCAAATTTAGCTTTAGCGTAAATATTGCATTTTTTAATAATATTTTTAATAGTTTTTTTTAATTTTAAAAAATTATATTTTTTTTATAGCTTTTATATTGTTTTAGCTATTTTTTAATATTTGTGCAAAAAATATTTATAAAATTTTTAATAAAATTACGGTATAACTTTACTAATAAATAAATTTTTTTATAATAAATTAAATTATTATAATTATATTTTTTTAAATTTTATATTTTAACCTGTTTTTGCTAATTATATTATTGTTAAATTTATTTAAATTGTTTTGTTAATAAATTTTTAAAAATTATATTAAGTTTTAAACTTTTATTTTTTTATAAATATAATATTTAAATATTTTTTTTTAAATATTTTAATTTTTTTTATTTTACGTTTGCTAAAAATGTTTACTTAAATATTTTTTTTTAATATAATATATTTTAAAATTTAATTAAAAAAAAATTAACCAGTTTTTATATCGTTTATTAATTTTTTAAATTATTATAAATTAAATTAAGTTTTTATAATTTAAATAAATTAAATTAAGTTTTTATAATTTAAATAAATTTTAATAAGTTTTATTATTTCCGTAAAAAAAAGTTTTTATTTTTTAAATGCTATAATAATTATTAATAGTTTTTTATCGTAAATTAAATATTGTAATGCTTTATTTTTTAGTGTTTTTAAATAATAAACTACTAAATGCTATTTCTTATTTTTTTTAATTGCTTAAATAGTTTAGCGATTATTTTATTTAATATATTTGTTTTTAATTGTTTTTTTTAAATAAATTAAATAATTTAACTATTAAATTAAATATTATTTAAAATTTTAATTGTTTAAATATTTTTTAAGCTTTTTTTAATATAAAAAACGTTTTTTTTTTATATTTTTTTATTATATATTAAGTAAATTTTCAAGCAAATTTACTAAAATCTTTAATAAATAATTAAATATAATTTAAAAATTTTAACGCTTATTATATATTTATAATTATAATTAAATTAAAAAGTTTTTAGTTATATATTGTTTTAATTTTAAATTATTATATTTAAATTTGTTTTAAAATAATTATATACCTTAAAAAATCAATTTTTTATATGTGCTATTTACATTTTTTAATATTTAATTATAGTTTTGCGTTTTAAAATATTTTTAGTATTAATTTTATATTTCTTTTATATTTTTTTAAAATTTTAAAATAAATTAAAAAATTGTTTAAATATATAAATATAAATTTATTAATAAACTTTTTAAATATTATTATTATTATTTATTAAAAGCTAGCCGGTACGTTTTATAACGTTTTAGCATAACAAAATATTTATAAAATTTATAAATTATTTATATCGCTATTTTTTTTTTTTTTTGCTATGCAAATTTTATAATATTTATTTAACATATTTATTATAATATACCATTTTGCTTTATTAATATTTTTTTATTGTTAATATAAATATAAAAAAATATTTATTTAATATAATAATATTGTTTAATAATTAATAGTTTGCTATTATTTAAAATTTTAAGTTTTTGTTTTTATTTAGTTAAAATTTATTATTTTTAATTTTTAATATTATTATTACTAAGTAATTAGCTAGTAATCTTAATTTTAAATAAACCTTTTTATTAAATTTTTATTAAAATATTTTTATAATATTTTAGCTTTATATAAATTTATATAATAAATTTTATAACAAATAAATTTTCGTTTTTTTTTAAATAAATATTTTGTAGTTTTAAAAATTATATTTTAATAATGTTTTTTTTTTTTTAAATAAATTTTTAAATTTTATATATTTTTTTAAAATTTTATTTATAATATATTTTTTTGTTTTTTTTATTATTTTTGCTTGTTTTATTTTTTTTTATGTAATTTTTTTTAAATTTTTATTAAATAATTAAATTGTTAAACTTTAACTATAATATTTTTAAAACAATATTGTGATTAAAAATATTAGCAATATTTAATATAATTTGTTTTTTATATTTTTATTTAAATATAACAAAAAGTTTAGTTTTTTTAAATATTTAACCGTTATTATAATTAAAACTATTTTTATTAAATATAATAATTTTATAAAATTTTATTTTATATTTTTAAAAAATTTAATTTTGTTTTGCAATTTTAAAAAATATAACGTTAATTTATATTTTAAAATTAATTAATATATTATACTATTTTTTATTAATTTTAATCGGAATTTTTAATTATTTTTTTTAATATTAAATTTTTTATAAAATTTTAATTTTTATAGTTATTTGTTGTTTTTTTAACGAAAATTTAATTTATTTTTTAATTTTTATTTTTTAAGTTTAGCAAATTTTTAAACTTTTGCTTTTTTAACTATATGTTTTTTGCAGTAATTATTTATATATTAATATTATTATTTTTTTTAATTAAGTATAATATATTTTAAAATTTTTGTTTTAATAGTTTTAAATTATTTATAAATAGTTTTTTGTTTTTATTTTTGTTTTTCAAGTTTTTTATAAATAATATTTTTTATAGTTTTGCATTTTTTTAGTAAATTTTACAATAAATTTTTATATAGTATAAATATTTATAAATAATTATTTTTTAATTAATTTAAGTATAAAAATATTTTTTATATATTTATAAATTATTTTTTAAATTTTTTAAAGCATTATAAATGTAATAATATAGTTTATATTTACTGATTTTTTATTTATGCTTTAATAAAAATATAAACATTTGTTTATATAATTTATAAATAATTATTATATAATATATATATTTTAGCGCTATAGCTTTTTTATTTTAATTAATGCTTATATATATTAAATATATTTTTAGCAATATTTTATAAAAAAGTTTTTTGTTATAATTATATAAGCTTTTTTTTTTTTAGTATTTTTATTTAAATTGTTTGCTAGCTTAAATTTAGCGTCGTTTTTTGCTTATTAATACTATAAACAATTATATTTTTTATAAAATAATTAATATAAAAATTTGTAAATAGCTTTATTTTAATGCAATATAAAAATAGCTTTTTTTAAATGCAATTTATAGTTTTTATTTTTATAGCAAATATATTTTTGCTTAATTTATTTTAATAATTAACGCAATTTTAAATAAAATTTATATGCTTTATTTTTTAAACCGTTATAAATAAAGCATTTATTTTGTTTTAATATAAAATTATTGTTTTAATAAATAATTGCAATATTATATTTAGCTTTTAAAAAAGTTTTTTTTTTGTTTTTTAATTATTTATTATTGCTTTAAACTATTATAATTTTTGCTTTTTTTTTAAGTTAAAAAAAAAAATTTTTTTGGTATTTTTTTTAATTATTTAGTTTTTTATTAAACTAACAATTTTTTTTAAAATATTTTTTTTTGTTATAATTAAAATATTTAATTTATAATATATTTTTAAAAAATTATTGTTAAATTATGTTTATTTTGTTTATTTTTTATTTTTTGTTATTTTAAAAACTTTTAGTTTTTTTTAAAGTTTTTTTTTTTTAAATACCGATTAAAAAATCTTTTATCAATTATAATTGCTATATCGATATATTTTTTAAGTTTATTTAATTTATTTATTTTAAATAATTTGTTTTATATTTATATTTTAAATTTTTTATAAAATAAATAAAATAAAGTTTATTTTAATATTTATATTTTTTGCTTAAATTAATATAACTGCTTTTTAATATGTTTTGTTTTTTTAATATTTTTAAATAATATTTTTATATATTTTTTAAATTTGTTATAATTTGCAAAAAAAAATTTTGTTTTTTTTTAAAGTTTTTTTTATTATTAGTTTTTAAAAAATTTTTAAAAATTAACTTAAACTATTTAAATATTTTTTTTGCTAAAAATTGCGATATAGCTATTATTTTTTAATTATTTTTTATAATTAAAAATAAATACTATTTTAAACAAAATTGCATATAAATTAAAAACGCATTTATATTAATAAATTTATTATATAGCTTAAAAATTATAAGCTTAAATTTTTTTATATTTAAAGTTTTTAATATTATTGCTAATTTTAATAATAATAAAAATAATAAAAATAATATATTATTATTTTTTTAAATTATTTATATAGTTTTTTTTGGTATTAATATGCTTGTTATAATTAATTTAAGTGTTTAAAATGCTAATTATTAAATTATTAGCTTTAAAATTAATGGTATAATTATTATAGTTTTAATAACTAGTTTTTATATAGTTTAACTAACTTGTAATATTATTAAAGTTTTTTATATCACTAGCAAAATTATATTTTAACTTGTTAACAATATAATTAATATTTTTAAAATCGCTTATAAAAAAAACAGCAATAAAACAAATATAATAATTTTAAATACTAAAAAAAAAAAAAATGTAATAAATTTTAAAATTGCTATTTTTTTTTTTTTTTTATAAAGTTATTTAAAGTTTTTTAAATTTTGTTTTTATTATTTAAGTTTATTTTATTGCTGCTTTTAATTTATATTATAATTATATTTTTAATTGTTTTTTTAAGCTTAACTTTATATTTTTAAGTTTATAATTTAATTAATTAATTTATTTTTATTTTTCGAGAAAATTTAAAATTTTTAGCTTATTTTTATTTGTTTTTATATATTAATAAAGTATATTTTTTAATGCTTTTTTTAATTTTATTTTTTAATACCGGTATTTATTTTAATGCTAATTTTTATTAATTAAAAAACTATTAAACTATAACAAACTTATTATATAATAATATAATAAACTTATTAAAAGTTTTTAATTTATAAATAATAATATAAAAATTAACAAATATTTGTTAAAAAATTTATTATATTTTTATTACTATGCAACAAAATATTACTAAATATTAAAATAATAAATATATTAATGCTTAGCAATTTTAAATTAATAGCTAAAAAATAAAAATAAACGAGTAATTAAATATAAAAAAATATATAACTATATAAACATAAAAAATATAATAATTACTTAAATTACCGCAAGCTTAATAAGCTATAAATTACTATAAGCCTAGTAAGCTATAAATTATTATAAATTTAATAAGCCATAAATTACTGTAAGCCTGGTAAACCAGGTAAATAATCACATAATAAAAAAAAAGCACGAGTGCGCAAAAAAAAACAAATGCGGAAAAAAAAAATATTAAGCCGCCACCTAGTTTACCCCTGTACCAACACGTATTCGTAACAGCATATAGCATTACTTAATATTACCGGCACCGCTAAATATAGGTAAATTAGTATAAATAAAGGCCACTAAAATGTTTTTACTTAAATAAGTGTGTTAAATTTAGCGCTACGCCGGAATGGAGCTACTGGGCAATATTTGAAAAAATTACCAATTTAACCAATAAAAGGCTACATGGTAAAGATATAAAATTTATACCCATTTTGTATGAGGGATATATATACAGTCAGGAACACATATTACTTCAAAATTGAACAACAGGAACATCCTGAAAACACCCCAATAGAGCTGTTCAACCACTTGTGACTGGAGCCTTAGCCCAAAACCACTAAATCTAACACGATGCTCTAGCGCTGAGCTTCGGGCCTAGAGCGTATACCCCATAATACCGAAAGTTAACAGGGACGGGCCTGGTGCCTTTCACAAGAGTTCATACTTTTTGTATTGAAACCAACGATTATCGTCGGTTCCTACGCTGAGTTTACACTATTGTCGTGTAATCGGTAGGCCTTCCTCTGTGGGTCATCGCAGAGGCGTTGATTGCATCGGTGAGTAAAAAGCAAGTCAAATCTCCAGGACCTTCAACTCTGTTTCCATAGTACTCAGCTGGTTACTTGGTATGTGATTAAGGTTGCACGTAGATATATATGTCCATATATATATATATATATTGAAACAGTTTATTAGATTATGTGTTTATGGTGTAGCTCATATGGCAGTAGGGACCCAATTTGATTCCAGCCGTGAAAACAGTCAACGAGGGTATCGGTATGCTTTCCGAATAGCTTCAATCTCCTGAAAGAAAATGTTGTCCAAGAAAGAAAATAGTGGTTGGCCTGCTCAGCAATTGAGCTGCTCTCTGTCTACAACGACAGATTTACCACTATTTTAGATGAGTAGCACAACATCTAGGCTGAGTTAGTTAGCTTGACTTCTTTGCTACCTGAACTGCTTGCGTACGTGCGCCATGTACAGGAAGCCTTTGACAGATATCACACGACACAAGCACTGCAGAAATAGTGTCGAATGTACTGCAGATTTAGACCTGCTTTGTATAAACATATGTACAAGTGACAGTCAGGATCTCAATTGGGAATGATGGATCCACTGGACCCTGGCACGCCTGGAAACGGAGTTCCAATCCAAGCCCAACGCGTCGCAATTTTTCTTCATGCAGTCCTTCAATTCATAAACAACGCATATTTTATGGGCGCGACATCTGCAATCTTAGCCGCATAGAAACTGCTGTATTATCATCGCTCACTTGTTAAGAAAATTTCATCAACGCGACAATGGGCAGACCGAAATCTTCCGCGTCAGGCGCAAGCAAGCGCGTAAAAAAAGATCCAGAGCGCGTCCCAACCGTTGGCTCCAAGGACCTTGCTTCAAACCCCAAGAAAACCCGTGTCGCCAAAGAGGCACGTATCAGTAGGACCGCTGCGAGTCCTCCCACCACTTCGGGCTCCGCTGCTAAACGCAAGCGCGCTCAGTCAGAAGAGCCCATTACTGCAGATACCACATCCTCTAATAAAAGGCCGAGGACCGGCCGGACCCAAAAGGGGCAAGCCAAAGGCCGCTCGGCCAAGCCTCAAGAATCAGAACAACTTGCTCCGCCCCCTGTACTCAACAAAGTTCCCGAAGAAATCCTAACAATCCTTGTTTTCGGTGGTGGTGAGAATGGCGAGCTCGGCCTTGGCCCAAAGCGAAACGAGGCTCTGCGGCCTGTCTTGAATCCATTTCTCGATCCCAGCAGTCCCACTGCGTATCACATCGTTGACTTTGCTTGCGGTGGGATGCATACCGTTGCATTAAGCGCGGGAAACCAAATCATCACATGGGGGGTCAATGATAATAAGGCTCTTGGGAGGAACACGGACTGGGACGGTGGCTTGCGCGACGTTGATGCCGACTCGGATGATGAAGATGATGAAAATCTCAATCCTCTTGAATCAACCCCGACCGAGATCCCTGCGGAACATTTCACACCTGGCACCCGATTTGCACAGGTTGCTGCCGGCGATAGCTGCAGCTTTGCACTCACCGACACTGGGTTGGTCTATGGCTGGGGAACATTCCGCGTGCGTCCATAACCTAACATAGAAACTCCAGTACTAATATCACGACCCCAGAACTCTCAAGGCAATAATTGCTTCGGGTACGATACAGATGGCGAAATCATTACAACGCAAGCAACACCTGTTCAGATCCGAGGCCTTCCGAAAATCACCCAGATCGTGTGCGGATCCAATCATGCGCTGGCCCTGGACACCAAAGGCAGCATCTGGGCCTGGGGATGGAATGAACAGAATCAATTCGGTCGCCATCTCTTCGGGCGCCAACAGGACTCTTTCGTGCCAAGCCAGGTTCGAGTCTGCCGCGGCAATGTCAAGTACATAGCATCTGGAGAATACCATTCTTTCGCCATCGACAGGCAGGATAACGTTTGGGCATGGGGCGCAAACAGCTACGGCGAAGCAGGGGACCCAGAAACCGCCGGCAGCGACTCAGCAGTCCTACGAGCTCCCGTTAAGATACGACATCTCTGTAAGAAAGGGGTCACAACTCTGGCTGGCGGCGCCCACCACTCCGCTGCGGTTACGGCTGAAGGACAATGTTTGGTATGGGGACGAATAGATGCCGGTCAACTTGGGGTAGCGTTTACTCCTGAACAAATTCAGGATGAAAATCACATACGATGCGATGATAGGGGCAAGCCCCGTATTTGCCTACGTCCTACTGCTGTCCCAACTGTTGAACAAGCGGTTCACGTTGCCTGCGGCACAGACCATACCATTTTCATTAACAAGTCAGGGGCCGCCTACTCATCAGGCTTTGGTTTTCAAGGCCAACTTGGTCTGGCGTCTAATGACGACGTTGAAGTGGCAACCCTGATCGGCGGCAAAGCAATCAAGAGCAGCGTTCTCATCAGGGCTGGAGCTGGTGGAAACGTTTCGGTCGTAGCTGGCTTTGCCGAAAGTGACTAGATAGAACTCTTGCATTGCATACGTGGGCGAGTTGGGATTGAACAGCTTCTTAAGTCGGTGAGAAATTTGAAGCTAGATGAGTCTGGTCAAATAGAGAAGCCGATTTCCAACAGACGCAGAAAAGATGATTTGTTTTAGCGCTTTATAGGGGTTGATGTTACGATGTAGGTAAAGGGCCAACGGCATCCTGTTTTTGACTCGGCGTTGTCATGCCATATGCACCCATTTCGATTGTATGTTATCATATCGGCGCGAAGCTCATTCACAAATGCCAGGGCTCTTTAGTATGGTCGATTCGTGTCGGCGTATTATCCTCCAAGGTCACTATGAAATCCATCTATGAATATTCAGTAGTGCACTGAAGTTAGGGTTTTCAGTTAGGCAAGGACTCTGGATATGGTGTCGCTGGCAAGCCAAATTCAACTGGGGGCCGTGGGACTCTTAACCCGTTTGCCTTAACAGGAAATCTAATGTAGACCAAGTGGCTTCTAATGACTGTAGGAAGTGATTGACTACGATACCGATGTAAAGTTATTTCGAGGGGGAAGGGAAGAGGAGTGAATACTTCAAGTGAGATTGTCTGGTCCCAGATCGATACCGTTGGCCCTAACGGGGACCATTCTGGTATATCGCTGGTAGTTCAAGCAAGTCGTTTGAAGTTATATTCTTCGAGGTCACGTCACAAACACGTTCGGAAACAGTTCTGCGTACGACGGTACGTTATGAGAATGGAGCAATTCGTTCGTGTGATAATGGGAGATATGACAAGCTCACTTATATCTATAGGCAACTCACCGCTATATAGAACTATACTGACAGCAATGCTCCCAGCCTTCGCATAGGATTACGTAAAGCTACTCTCTCAGATCCGCGTCTACGCTACCGGTGGAAAAGATGAGGTTGAAGAGTATTGGAATTGTTCTGGCGGTTCCCATAAACTTTACTAACGAAGAATGTGAGGTTCTTCCAGGGATTTACACCTCGACTCGCGATCGCCTTACCACTGCGAGTAGTCGAAAGTATGGGAAGCCAGGACTGGTCCTCTTTTCTTTTCTTTCCTCTTACGTCTCTTATTTCCTGTTGTTATCCCTCATCAGTAAGTAACAATGCATCTGATTGAGAGACGATTCATTACTTGAGTATATTTGGGAGGCTTGCTTATAAATAGGAGCGTGTTCATGCGAGGCAGTAGGCCTGCACCATCAAGTGCTAAATGTGTACTCCAGAGTGAACTGAAGTTGAAAAGTACGATAACGAGAACAGGTAGTCGATTTCAAATTTCATCCTATCTCGTACGTACCTAGGTATATAGAATAGGTGGGTGCTGAAGTGGTCATCTTTATTCTAAGGTTACCTACCTACTATATGGACTACGGAAAAGTAGGTACGTACTGACGTACCAAAAAGTACCTCTAGATGCTAGGTATACATGTAAGTATTCATTAAGCAATAGCATTATTGAAGTTACTGGTCGTGTAGACATAGACGCGTGTCTTTAGTTAGGAGGGTACATATCTCAGACGGTACTTAAGTACCTCGTACAGTTTAACGGCCTTGTATAGGTAGGGTCAAATTTTTGCATGCCAAACGCACATGGAATCGTCTAGAAGAGCATCAGAATGCGTCAAAATAGCCAGGACGATGACCAAAAAAATACAATATAAACATTGCACGATGTGAAAAGGCAAGTGTGTGCAATTCATTTATTAAGACGTCCTTACTGCAATCCGTTCCAATTCCAGACGATAAACGAGAGACAACATATGTCGCAAAGACGATGTGCAAGTGGCTATGTGAAATCCCCGGCTCATCACCACTAATCGCCAACCACCAGAGACCACCAGAAGTGGTGCACAACAGGAACCATCCCCACGCATATAAATGCCGGGTATGAGCAGTCCTATATGTACCGGCAAATCTAAAACAAACAAATTCTTTATCCGGAAGTACGATCGGGCATTAGGTGACGAAGGTTGAATGTGAGGAAGTGACAGCACTTGAGGTTCTCATGAATCCGTCTCACACATGCTAGGAGTGAAGCAGATAGATTTTCGAGCGAAAATTCGATAGGGCAATCCAGTTTTGTGAGGTGATGGGTATCGATCAACTCATCCTTTCGTACTCGAAGTCATCCGTACGTGTTCGCAGCCAAAGCGACAGAACACACAGGCATCCCGCAGTTGCCATATCGGCTATCGGCATAGTTGTGTCGATAGTCCGTCCCAGAAAGGTTCAAATGCATATTGGGGACGACTCGTGTGTGAGAGGGTATCATGAAAAAGAGCTTGCGCTTAGCAGCAGCCGCCGCTGGATGGGTTGGAAACGTTGTGACCAGGACCAACCTGTACACCGGGCTTGGTGTTGGCAGTAGCCTGCGAACCCTGGCGCTCCTTAATTTGACGGGCCATAGTCAAGAAAGCCTGCTCAACATTGGAAGCGTTCTTAGCTGAAGTCTCCAGGAACGGAATTCCTAGGCTGTCAGCGAATTCCTATAGACTGTATTAGCCAAGCGGACCTGGAACTAGACACTTCAAGCCTAGTTATGTGGGGGGAAATGAGTGATGTGTGTGCATGTCATACCTTGGCGACCGTGTACTCGACGACCTTCTTGTCAGACATATCGCTCTTGTTGCCCACCAGAAGCTTGTTCACACCCTCGGTGGCATAGCGGTCAATCTCTTGAAGCCACTGCTTCACGTTGTTGAAGCTGTCCATGTCGGTGACATCGTAGACGACGCAGATGCCGTGAGCACCGCGGTAGTAGGACGACGTGATGGTTCGGAAGCGCTCTTGGCCAGCGGTATCCCACTAAGACACCAGTGTTAGTGACAGCATATGGTGCAAGGGTGTGCTCGACTATCTTACGATTTGCAACTTCACTGTCTTGCCGTCAAGCTCAATAGTTCGGATTTTCTGCCACTGTCAGTCTGGGGCATTTCACCATGGGCGAAACGGAGGGAGGCAGTATGACGTACGAAGTCGACACCGATGGTGGAAATGTAAGATTCCGTGTAGGTGTCGTCCGCAAAACGCAACAGCAGACAAGACTTTCCAACACCGGAGTCTCCGATGAGAAGGAGCTTGAAAAGGTAGTCGTATCTATCGTAGCGCGGCATCAGCTTGCATTCTCGCTGTAGGACCTCCTGGAGCTTCTCTGCATTGTTGTAATGCTCCAGGCCAGGGATGTAGATATCGCGAGAAGACATGGTGGATGATGCTGCAGTGATGTCGAAGATGATGTTGTTGTTGTTGTGGGTGTAGGAAAGTGTAGGAAGGTGACCGTGTAGAGGGCAGGCAGGATCAAAACAGGCGAATGGAACAAACTTGAAGAAGAGAAGGAAGAGAAGGAGGAGGGGGGAAGGGACATCGTGGACACTCTCCAGAGGGTGTATGTTGAACCAGCAATGGGCAAGAGGCGCAGGCAGGCGCGCAAGCAGGAGCAAACGAGGGGCGAGGGGTCGAAACGAGGGGTAGACTCTGTCGGCGACAGTCAGTTATCGAAGCCATCGTCGGCGCTGATTTGGGGAAGCTTGGGCCGCCTAGGCTCGGCGATGATACATACTACTCAGGATTCATGGTGATGGAGGATGCGGCGGTCGACCGAGGCAGCAGAAAGGAGGTGGGCGGTGATGGAGAAGGGCGGGCGAGAATCAGCAATTAGATTAGCAGACAGGACCCAATAAATGTCTGAGGGTCTCTACAGAGCGGCACAACAGTTGCGCGGTGACCGGAAGATCTCGGTGGTGTTTTGGTGGTTATTGGAGGATGATGTAGAAAGAAGAATTAAGACAAGGCGTCGTTGTATCTGCAATCTGTAGGCTACTATGGTCGTCACGGAGCGGCAAGGGGTGCTAAGGCCGGCTGGTCACGCCAAACCACTAATGGACGAGACGTGGGTGCTACAGCCCAGACAGGGCCCCACTGGGGAGGAGGTACCGGTATACTAGGTACCCAACATAGGTACCTACAATGGTAGCTGCGCACAGGTGCAAAACGCAAGTACCTATTGAGACTTCCACTCAGACCCTTCAGGTTATGTGAGGCGCCAGGACAGGCATGCACGCCTCACTCACTCACCTGAGTGGTGAATTGTATATACCTCCGTGCCCCGGACTTAACTTATACAGCAACTAAGGCACCTAAGTAGCTTAAGAGCAGGTACTACTACAATGGTGCTCCGAGCCAGCTTGTGTTATTCCTTGCTGGCAAACGGACATGGTGGATGAACAAAGAGTTTATCTAATTTCCTCAGCTAGGTGTACCCCATATAGCATAGATACATTTGATTTACTAGATCTTGGTAAGTACATCATGTACCTACTGAGAGGTATCTACATAGGTAGGCAGTGGTTATGACTCTTATCTTTTCTTATCCAGCCATGCTCACATGATGCTGTTTCTCTCTATCTTGTGTCATTGTTTTGCATCACGCGGATGCAACCATTCCATTTACATCCAGCAATCCAGGAGCTCTTATATAAGCTTATGACGCAAAACAATTACTGGCTCAGAGCCACGTACAATATGCCCTAAGCCTACCTGTAAAGTTACACATTGATTCTGTAGGCTCACAATTCATAGCCTAGGTAAGTACCTTTAATGGGATCATAAAATAACTACAACAGACAGCTGTTTTCATTTGATTGGACAATCTAGCTTTGGTACTGGCTTATCTCATTTTCAGATGAGAAGACTCGGAGTCTCAAATGAAACTAATTTTTCGAGAGGTCATAACTTCTAAAGCTGTGTACTCCCTTGCATGCATCCGGCGTTGAAATTTAATACGTCGGGATTCAGAAATTTTTAGTTGTGCCGAGGTGTAGATAGGTATCTTCTTAACTGCCAGGTGTGTTGATTCCCAGGAACGTTTCATGGTAGATGTGCTCTCATTGGATGAGATACACAGGTACCGTATCCCACTTGCCCTGTCGAGCCTGTCAAACGCTCCTACCTGAGTATGTAGGTAGGGTAGCGGGGAACGTCTTTTGCGGTGGTTCTTGACGCTAAGAGTACCTACCTCTGTATACGCTCCGGTTGTTCGGTTCAAGCCTTGCCTTGTCTGAAATTGTATTACAACCTACATACACAGTAGGCATATCGATGAGCCTACCTGAACTCAACACTTATCTACACCTACCTATCAGCATGTACCTGACCTATCTGTACGGAACAAGCTGAAAAGGATCATAAGGGAGAGCCGGTTACATCATAACCTCTAGCCCTTGCGAAATCCCTACCTATACCTCTATACCTATACCTATCTCAACACTCTCTAGCAAGACCCAAGACGCAAGACCCAAGACGGCCTTACTGCCCAAAAACAGTCACTACTTACTGAGTACTCACTTCAGCTTTCGGTTTCAGCCGACCCTGGCCAGCAGCAATTGCGCGCGGCTCGCCTTTTCTCAAAACCCCCTCCAATCGAATTCATGCACAACTCCAATCCCGCCGTTGTTCATGTCCCTAAGCAACAGCACCAGTGTTGCTCGCACAACAACCCACGTCCTGAGCTCTAGAGCTCCCGGTACGACCCTCCCGAGAGTGGCCGTCCCTACAATTTCCAACAATGCGACCCCTCGCTCTCCAATCTCTACGACACACCCCATCAAAGCCTCGACATCCCTCGCTTCAATCCCGGTGACGCCACATCCGACATTAACACCCAAATGGTTCGATTCCACAAAGCCACGATTCGACGTACCGATACCAGGTGGCGATGGCTCGACGAAACCCGACAATGAACGCAAAGTGAAACTCGGAAAGAGTAAGCAGTGCCCTGGATGGCTAGAGCCAGAAGGCGAATCTGCAGCATCGTACTAACGGTAACCCTCGCAACAGCCCTCCGCATAATCCAAGAGCGTCTCCCGACCCTTCTGCAATCGCCCTTACCGCAGGAGATCTTGTCCCCGAATATCTCGCTCCACCTCTTCCCATCCACACACCCCTACCTCCCCACTGTCTCCGGCCGAGTCGCATATATCGCCGCGCTCTGGACCTCACCAATCGCATGGAATCGTGTGCCCATCATCGGCAACGTGCGCCTAGAGATCCTCTCTGAGCGCATGGTGAACGAGCCCCTGCACTTCTCGCCGCGGCGTCCCGGCGCCTACGGGGAGCAGCTCGTGGTGAAATGGCGGACCGCCTCCTCTAGCGAATCAGACGGCAAATCCAAGCTCAGCCTGACGGAGCAGGGCGAGGGGAAACTCGATGCGCACCTCCGCGGGTCACAGACGGCGGGCGAGAAGAAAGCCTTCACAGGACTCTTCATATTCGAGTTCGACAAGGACGGCCGGGTCATTAGCCACACGATCGAGCACGTCGACGAGCACGGCGAGTGGGAGAAGGGCGTTGGCGCCCGCTTCGTCGGCCTAACGGATTGGCTCCTGGGCGGCATCAAGGGCCGCTCTGATAACGGCGGCGGTCTTCCCGCCCTGTGCGAAATTATCAGAGACCGAGAAGCTAGAAAAAGACCGCAGTAACGAATTACAGACTTTCATGTACCATCATTAACCTGGCGTTCTACGGTTTTGGGATTTGTAGCATTGGCCTCTCTGTTTTTGCCGGGTGGGTTGGAATTAAGCATCTAACGCCTCGGCATGTAGATTGTACAGGAAGAAGAAATCGGACGCGGGTGAACACGTAGAAAAGGGGCAAGGGGCAAGGAAGCAATTGTACGAAGTCACCACTCAATCCTCAGAAAAGGAGGTGTATAATACAGCAGAACCTGTGTACGAGACGGCTATTATTACTATTATTATTTGTTGCACATGCCCAACTACTACCTCACTCACCCATCTCCATACTACTTATCGCCACTTTCTTCTGCTTCTCCCTCTGCTTGACGGGTGTTCCAACCATGAAATCGTAAACATGTTTCTCGAGGTCTTTCTCCCGAATAAGCGAAAACTTCAAATTCGCCAGCGGCGATGTGACAATCGCGCCCCGATACCAGTCACGCCAGATCTTCTGCACTACATTCCCATCCACATTTCCATTCCTACCTCCCTCCCCGTCCCCATTCCCGTTCCTATTGTCAACAACAAGCGCCGTCTCATTCCCCATCATAGCATGCGTCCACTCATCCCGCTCAGTGACGCAAACAAGGACCTCGCCCTGGTGCTGATGCTGATGATTAAAGCGGTCGATAACATGGAACAGCGCCCCAAAGATCTGCTGGCCCCCGGTTTCGCCATATCGCAGGGCACTAAATGACACGGCGGCCTTGCGCACGCGCCGCGCCGTCTGCGAGGGAATGAAGTATGTCATCGGGCTGTTGAAGCCGAAGCTGTCGCACGGCTCGAGCTCGCCGAGTAGATAGACGGCGTCGAGGGCGAAGTTGAACCAGGTGCGGGGCGGGGAACTTGTGCGCCGCTCGGGCACGGTGCCGTCCGGTAAAGAACTACTTTTGTTCCCGAGACCTATACCTGACACTGATGACGAGGTGCTTGGTATAGGCGAGGGGTCTAAGAGGTCGTGATATGAGGACATGTGAGATAGAGAGGGATTATCAGAGGGAAGCCAGGCTTCAGATGGGTGGTTATGAGTAGCCTGTGGCGTGATGGGAGGGGAGCGGATGGGCGCGGGAAGATGCAGGTCTGCGCCGGCTAAGACCCGCGGGACCTTCCATTCGAAGCTCAGCTCGTAGTGCTTCAGTGCTAGGATGCGCGTCTCACGGTTCACGTGTAGGAGCACTGGGATTGGAGGCCTGATGATTGAGCGTGAGCCCCAGAGTTCGTCACGCTGTCTTTCGACGGATGAGGCGCCGTCTTCTAGGTATACTGAGTGGCATAGTGTGAGTAAGCGTTTATATGAGCGTATATATAAAGGAACATGGTTTAAAAAGAGATGGAAGTGAAGTCGTAGATTCTATATATATATATATATATATATATATATGAAAAATCGCGAAAAATAAGAGAATAGAGAGACACAGGGCGAGAATGAGTTAAGTGCCTGTTGAGTATGAGGGAATGACTTACGACATGCTATCCCCACGATCCGGGGCGCGATTAAGTACTCCCATACCTTGAGACGGAGCTCCGCAGGCAAAGCTGAGAATTGATGGAAATATGGAGTATTGGCCTTGTGCCATGCTGTCAGGGGTAAGCTCTGAACAGTAGGTGTCTCAAGGCCATCGCTCAGCAGTCGGAATTCTAGCCAGAAAGCCGGATGTGTGAGATTGTCTAGCATGGTAAAACGACTATCGGCCTGATGGCCGCGTGTCGCAGTTTTGTTTCGTGGTGGCTATTGCTAATCCGCCAGGCCGGCGATGAGACAAGATTGACCGTAGAAGTTGGACCAATCATCTAAGGTGAAGAGGGAATGTAGACGTTGTCTATTTTCTCACATATACCGTCTTCTTTCCGGTCCTGTCATGTGTTTGGCCGCCTTGCTATCCGGCTGCACGGTAAGTTGGATGTATGTATGTTGCCCTGTACGCCGGACTTCTATCGGGATGTGGTCTTATCTGAAGATTACACAATCCGATGAAAGGTGAATTATCTGATAACTAGCTCGGACAGCTACTTCTTATCCACCATGAGAGCGCTCTTTGCTCTATCCTCAAAAGAAAAAATAAATGGATTTATGCTTCTTGATGTGTTTGGTATTGATCGAGGTTGGAGATGCACGTTCTTATCGCTCTGGAGGCTCTGGAGGCTGATTGATGCCGTCGCACAAGGTTTGAATGCAGGTTTGGAGGAAAGGCCTACTGGCCCGGCTTGGCATTCGATTTATTGCCCGATAAGGATCCGCCTTACTTACACGGGCCGGCATGTCACGAACTCTCAGCTCTACAATCCTGTGAAATACTCATAAATCTTATCGTCAACGACACCAGTAAAAACCATTATCCTATCAGAATTATTTTAGTGAAAAGGAACTCATTTCCGTTACGCTGTATTCGAAATCTGCCGGCTTATCTACCAGCTACGGTCTTTCCTGTAAATATAACTGTTTTAATATCCATGCCTGAGTATATTTACAGTAGGATACCTATTTCCCAGCAACAGAGAAATGCATAGCCTTGTAAAATGAGTGTATATACGTTGCCCCGAGTCGACAGTCATTAAACGCTTCTCGCGTATGACCGGAGCTAAAGCGAGCATACAAACGAAGGCACATAGAGGCACTAAATATATGAGCCTGAAATGAAGTTAAATGCCTTTATAAGAGATATTCGCAATATACGAATTATGTACGAGGTAGGCAAAGTATATAGTCGAATCTAGGCACAATATATCCGAGGTTTCAACTTGGAAGTTCGCAAGCAACACCATTCGCAAAAGACACAATCGATCAAGGTTAATTACATCAATATGCAAGCACGACCACAACTCGACGCACGCTCAATAAAGCAGATGTGCATAGTAGGTAGGAGAACAGCCCTGATTGAACAGGGGCTGCTTTAATGTGTCCAGAAAGACACAAGGCTTTTCCCGAAGGATTCTCCGAGGACTCGGTTGACTTGACGCTCCTCTTTTATTAACCAGATAGGTATGGGCATTTCCCCAAGTTGCCAAGACCTGTAACGTTCCGTCATGTTGGTGACCCTGGGCAGAACTGGGGAAGAAATCGTGGAAAAATCAAAAGTCAACCCTCCCCTCTCCATTATCCAACATGGTATTCTGTTCTGCTTATATACCATTAAGTGTAAATCCGGACGAATGGATACACCGGTATGTATTAATAGACTTCCAGGGTATTTATCAGTACGTGGAAGGACGATGATTAGGGGTGACAGTAGGTACACATGGCCTGTCGCCATAACAGCAGCGTATCAGCAGCCATGCATTATGGTCAGAACCCAGCCTAAGGGAACCTAGAACCTGGAACCCGGCTTGGCCTGGGGTCAGCAGTCAGCCCTCCTCCCATGGCTCTGGGGTACTTTGCAGTGTAAATGCGAACGCCCACTTTTTTCTTGTGTCCCAGTTTCCCGTCGCATGCGCATTTCAAGATTGCATCATTCCCGTCATTATCTACATAGGTACCATCCATCCCCATCAACCCAAGGCAGCAAAAGTCTCCTGCATTGTACAGAAGTGTACACATCTTTCCCCGGTTTAAATGTCAAGTTGCGACTTTCTTATATGTAAATTTGTGAGTTTTTCCTATTACAAGGTTGTAAGTGTCTGGTAGAGACTGGAGCGCGCTATTGTTGGGCGCTATTGTTGCGCCGGTGGCAGCGCCGTCAGCGGCAGGTCAGGAACCAAACACTACCTTATCGAATTCAGTCTTAGATTAACTGACGAGGCTCGTCGTCTGCGCCGTTCCTCCGAACTCGTCCAACCAGACCGCATCCACTTGTCCGAGCACGACCCACGCGGGACGACCACGCGGAGCTGCAACGCTCCCCCCAGTTACAAACCACCTGGGCAACCTCACAACCACCCGCGCCCAGGCTCGCCAGGTTCCCCACGAACGTCATTCCTCGCTGCTGCAGCAGAGCCTAGGTGGGGTTTTCAGCTGATTGCCCTTGATCCCCCTTCCTTCTCCATACTGTATCTCTCGTCCCGTCTTGTCCTGTTGTAGGTAAAGAGTCAGTCCATCAGTGAGGTCCGGGTCGTGCTACGCGAGCTACGGTCCAGTCAGTCGCCATCGTGCTTACAATAGCCGTCTGTCTGTCTCATCGCTCGCTCACTCGCTCACTCGCTCACTCATTGCATGCCCACCCGCTAAGCGGACGATCTACCATTCCTGCAGCCGTGGTGTTGGTACTGTCACCATCCAAATTAAAAATCACCGAGCATAACCGCCATTGCCGAATCATATTTCCCATCCCCCTGGGCTGTTAATCCATTCTCCTCGGAAAAGGCAACGTTGTGTGTTCGTGTTGTGCCCCGTGTGATTGTATCATCGTCGCCTTTCTCTTCGGCCCCGATTCTACGCTCTCCGTTCTCCAGCTTCGCTTCGCCCGCCAAGCAGTGCCTATCTCCGTTACCATCTACATACAGTGTGTAGTGAAGCAGTCCCTGGGGTACCGGCTGGGCGTAGTACGGGGTTCTTTCTGTACGAGGTTCTGTATGGGGCTCGGTTATCTTGTTTCAAGGTATGTTGCGTTTTCCCTTTGCCCTCTGCCCCAGTCTACGCAGTGCCTTTATGCAAGACTCTCTCGGCAGAATGCGCCAGGTTCCGGTGGACTCAGAGTCTTGTGCGTAATGTCGGCTCTGCGGATGGGCAATTAGGCCGGCCATCAACCCACCCTGGCCCAATCACGTTACTTGGCTGCGGCTATCGTTGAGGCAATCTCCCTTTCCCACCTCCCCACGACCCTGCACTCGTAAAGGTACGCATGTGATAATGGGGCCATCATGCTGGACCTTTGCCTGGACCTCGTCTCTCGCGGTTTTGCCGTAGATCCACCAACCCGGCCTGCCATCGGCCGACGTTGCGGTTGCATCATTCCCTCCACCGCACTGTAGGCGATTTATACATTGTCTCGATCGTCTCACTTCTACCTCGTCCTGTTCCTCTCCGTATCTTTCTCGCTCGACCGTCACACTAGGAATCTGTTCAGTTCCCAAGTGGGGATTTTCATGGGATGCCCGCTTATTGCCTTCACGATTGCCACTACTTTTACCGCACCGCTCTTCGCGGCCTGAACATTGGCACCTTTGTCTCGCCTTTATACGCTTGATGACGTCTGGCTCAAGCTGACGAAATGCCTACTCAAGTTCGGATTTTTGCTATGCCCAAGTCTCTCGGTGAGACCCTAGCATCATCTAGTTCGCCCACATCACTACCTAAGCCCAAAGAGCAGCTCACCAACGGATTCACCAACGGGGACTCATCCTATCTCAAACTATCGCCCTCCATGTCTAGAGGAATGGCGATCCCCGAGGAGTCCAAGGATGGCGGAATCACTTTTGCTGCCCAGGACAACCTGCCTAAGCTACCCATTCCCGACCTCGAGAACTCTTGTCGGAAGTATCTCGCTGCCCTACGGCCTTTGCAAGGGCCCCGGGAGCATGCAGAGACGAGGTTGGCAGTCCAGGAGTTCTTGAAATCAGACGGCCCGGACCTTCAAGAAAAGCTCCAGAAATATGCGCTCGGAAAGAGCAGCTTCATAGAACAGTTCTGTAAGTGAGCATTGTGTATATCTGACAGCGAGATACTAATTATATCTTCAGGGTACGACTCATACTTGAATTATGATAACCCTGTTGTTCTCAATTTGAACCCGTTCTTCTTATTAGAAGACGATCCGACACCTGCCAGGAACAATCAGGTGACCCGCGCAGCATCTCTTGTAGTATCAGCATTAGAGTTTGTTCGGGCCGTACGTCGAGAGGAACTATCTCCAGACACGATCAGGGGAAAGCCCCTGTGTATGTACCAATATTCGCGACTCTTTGGAACGGCACGAGTACCCACAAACCACGGCTGTCAAATCGAACAAGACCCAGACTCAAAGCACATCGTTGTGGCATGTCATGGCCAATTTTACTGGTTCGACGTACTTGACGACAATTCGGACTTGATTATGAGCGAAAGGGACGTTGCAATCAATTTACAGACCATTGTGGACGACGCGGTCCAAACTCCAATTCAAGAGGCTGCTAAAGGTGCACTTGGAATCCTTAGTACGGAGAACAGGAAGATCTGGTCCGGCTTAAGAGAGGTCTTGACGAGAGAGGAGCGCTCCAATAATGCCGATTGTCTTGGTATTGTCGACTCTGCTTTATTCGTGCTCTGTCTAGACTATACCGAGCCTGCAACGGCAGCTGAATTATGCCAGAACATGCTCTGTGGCACGAATGAAGTGGTTAAGGGAGTACAGATTGGAACATGTATCAACCGGTGGTACGATAAGCTGCAGATCATCGTCTGCAAAAACGGAAGTGCAGGAATCAACTTCGAACACACCGGCGTCGACGGCCATACAGTACTCCGGTTTGCTAGCGATGTCTACACAGACACAATTCTCCGCTTTGCCAGATCGATCAATGGACAGGCTCCAAGTCTTTGGAAAACGACAAGTCCGGATCCTTCAAAGCGAGACCCCGAGAGCTTCGGAGACGTCAACACTACCCCTCACAAGCTGGAGTGGGACATGATACCAGAACTCAACGTTGCGGTACGGTTCGCAGAAACGAGACTGGCCGATTTAATCAGCCAAAATGAGTTCGAGTGTTTAGACTTTAGTGGATATGGCAAGAACTTTATTACATCGATGGGCTTCTCACCTGATGCATTCGTACAGATGGCGTTCCAGGCTGCTTACTACGGACTCTACGGAAGGGTGGAATGCACGTACGAGCCTGCCATGACAAAAGCTTACCTCCACGGCCGAACCGAGGCCATCCGCTCCGTGACAGATGAATCCGTCAATTTTGTCCAGACTTTCTGGGCTGACAACCCAGCGGAATCAAAGGTCGAGGCACTTCGCAAAGCGTGTGAACAGCACGTCAACAGCACAAAAATATGCGCAAAAGGAGAGGGCTGTGATCGCCACCTATACGCCTTATTCTGCTTATGGCAAAGATATGTCGATGAGCAGACCAGCCAACCGCCAAGCAGTGATGGGTACTCAAGCCCTATAGATAACGGTTCTACGCTCGAGTCCGCTGTCGGAAGTCCTAGCAGGGACTCCATAAACTCGGTAGACATAGAAATCCAATCACACCGACGTCACGACAGCACAACATCAAACCCCCGATCACGAGACCTTCATCCAGTTCCCGCCTTATTTGCCGACGCAGGCTGGGACAGACTCAACACCACAATCCTATCCACATCAAACTGCGGAAACCCATCGCTACGCCAATTTGGATTCGGCCCCACGTCCGGCGACGGTTTCGGCATCGGCTACATCATTAAGGACGAGGGCATCAACATCTGTGTCTCGAGCAAGCACCGACAGACAAAGCGCTTCGTCGACGCCCTCGAGAGCTACCTACTCGAGATCCGCCGCGTCCTGCGCATCACCGGCCGCAAGGCGGCCACGGCCAAGCAAACGCGGGCCCGCGAGGTCGACCCCACCAAGGTAAAGACGAGCAACCGCCTCAAGGCGCGCGGCCGTATGATCACAGGGCTAGACAACAACGCCATGCGTATGAGATTAGCGAACGGGTCGTCCACGGGCACGCGGTCGCCGACTGAAGAGAGCATGGTGATGAGCGATGATGAATTAGGCGGATGTAAGTTTTCCCACATTTCTGTATCCATTTCTCTCCCGCAGCCTAAATACCACAATTACATGCTGACCTATTTCTCCCTTAGATGGATTTTTCGACGCAGGCATGCTCCTACAAGCGCTGAAGGCTCGCGGCGAAGCCTTCGACAACGGCGAGTCGAAGCCGTCAGAGCGCGCGGCCGCCAACGCGAGGAGAAGGGAAATAGGGAAGAAGTTGCGACTGGCAGAGTATTGACCTGCAATCTAAGCTTCTTGGGTGTACAGACCAGGTATAAGATTCATTGGTTCTTTATATATGTGTGGCTATTATTCGAGCTTAGCTTTTGGATTACACGAGATACCATAAGATGAGATTAGATGATGAAATGAGAATTTTCTACATTTTATTATGTTTTCAAAGGCGCATTGCGATTACGCGTACATACTTCAGTATCTATGATTGTGTTTACCCTAGAATACATTAGATGTCAGTTACCGTTTCATCTTCTCCAGCCGACAGTTTCTGAGAACAGTTCCTAAGACACCTGGATTGCCTTGTGAAAGAAACCGATATCGGTAAAGATGGAATTGACGGAACCAAAACAGTATTGGCTTTTTTTATTCCTTCCTTCCTCTCAAAGCGCGATTGAAAAGACGCACTCATACACCATAATGACCACTAGTGGGTAGGTATTTATTAGCTGCCTGGTATTTTGTCTTAACTGTGTACAAGTATGGTTCCTTTCAGCTTTTTCGTGGCTTGGACCGAGAAGAAATCATCTTCATACATAAAAAACCAGTGGCAATTCACAGCGAAATGTTTCATAGAATGAGATGAGGTATCAGCTTTATTTTATATATTGGCAACGAATTACACTATTGCTCACCTCCCTCTCCGTGATCTTTCCATTAAAGAATGCCAAGGTAGGTGGTCAGAAATAGTAAATGACGAACGCTCGAACTCCAGACTCAATGCTGTCAAACCAATGAGATGCCCGCTCCCCCAGCTTCCGCCGTCTACTCATGCTCGATTGGATAGATGGTGCCCATATGTAGATGGATAGGTAGATACTGTAGGCACACTTATTTTACACCCTGGGCATCTCCTTCTCCGCCGCACATAAGACTTCTCTAGTAGTATATAAGGTATAGGAGAAGATGTGTTGCTTTTTCTTTTATTTTCCTTTTTTTCTCAGTAAAGAATAGCTATCATCACTGCAGCTCATGGAATTGGCCGTGGTGATTCGAGTTGTAATCCCTCTCACCAACAACATTGCCCCCAGCCTCGTGCACAGTCGGCGGAACGTTAGCAACACCCTGCTGGCCAGGTTGTGGGCCCCAGTTCGAGCTGAGCGTAGAGGTCGGGCTCTGGGGCTGTACGCTATGCCTAGCATCGGAGAATTGTGACACGGGGCTCGTGGAGTCGTTGCGGTCGGGCACGCCAGTCGGTGCGAGGCTGACGAATCCGCCGGGTTTCTGTTCCCCGGGAGGGTAGTAGGCCTGCGGGGGTGTGGGATGTTGTTGATATGGTGGCTGGTCGTAGGCCGGCGCGCCGTTGTATGACTGCTGAGGATAACCGGGAGCACCTCCTGGTGGTGGCTGAGGAGCACCACCCGCGGCGGCTGTCTGCTGCATCGGCGGTGCGTCACCCGCGGCGGCCTTTTTCTTGTTCGTGTGGCGGACGATCAAGAAGATACCGAGGCCAATAAGGGCAAGACCACCGACGCCGCCGACGACACCGCCAACGATAGGTCCGACCGGTGTTGACGACTTCTTTTGTGAAGGGCTATCGTTGTCATCATTTCCATTGCCATTATCACTGCCGCCGTTGTTGGTTCCGTTGCCGCCGTTACTGCCGCTACCGCCGTTTCCGGTAGGGGTATCAGTATTTGAGGGAGAAGCCGATTCGGTGAAAGAAAGGACAAACGACCCATCATCACTGGCGCTATTAGAACCGGAGCCCCCGGTAGCGGAAGCTGTTGAGGTTACGGTAAACTCTTGGAAACTCCGGCCATCAGTCTCTCCGATATACGTCGTGTAGAGTTGCTGAGGTGTCGAGATATCAAGAGAAGCACACAGGAAATCCTCAATCCCGCTGAAGAATGTGATGGTATTACAGTAGGGGAGAGCCGTATTTGTGCTATGAAAACTGTAAGCGGACGTTTTCAACCCGGGTTCTCTTCTACTTACCACTTGAGGGTAAAAGTGTCCTGGAGACATCCATCGTCGCATGCGCTGCTCGAGTAAACTTGTTGGTAGTCCAGGCAAGTAGCGCGCAGACCACAGTAATCACCCTGGCAACATCCAGCACGTCCGAAAGTTGACTGGATTATAAAAGCACAGGTATAGTCATCGTTGCAGGTAATCGGAGCGCCTGGTAATGAGATTAGAACGAGTAGATGGGACGGAACAAAGAGTCCTTACCGGCCCTTCCAGAGACGTAGCCGCAAGTATTATCTGGTCCGATGAGGATGGTCTCATCATCACTAGATCCCGATTGTCTTTTAAGGAGTTCCTTTATACTGGGAGCTTCTGTAATCTCAGGGAGATGGAAGGTAGCATCTGGGACGACAGCTTGTGTTGCTTTCGCTGGTCGTCCATCAAAGGCCAAGGCACGGGCAGCCGTAACCAGTGTTGCGGCAGTGAGCAACCTCGACATGATGCCGTTAAATATGATCGACTCTTTCTATTACTCTATTCACGGAACGAAGACCTACGCGCGATGAGAATAGAGCAACGATGTCTCTCATAATCCAAAAAAAAAAAGCAGCGTCGGCCTAATGGCGGAAGGAAGACTCGACGTGAAAGAGGAACAAAAAATCAACGCCCCAAATTCGGGGGACATAGAGGGCCATGTATACTTAAGAGGTAGCCCAAGCGATTATACTAAGTACGGCCCAAGGGTCTTTCTCTCGCAAGGCATATTTTCAGACCCCCGGCCTAGATTCATGCCTCCAAGCTGCAGCCACAATGTGACTAGAGCGCTGGACTGTTCCATTTTACGAGGGAGAGCTGGAGAGGAGATTGCACGCCAAGTATCACGGAGCAGAGATGACCAATAGCAGCGGAAACTTTCCGGCCGGCTGCAGAAGTCTAGCGGTAGCTGAACAGCTCAGAATAATGCCAAGACACTACCCAGTCCAGGGTCGCCGCCACGGGACCTCGAGAGGCGCAGAGGTGCGTCTGTGAAGTTGGTTGAGGCTCTCAGCTGGAACGGTCTGGGTGAGGCGAGGGAGGAGCCAGGCCATTGGATTTTGAAGTCCGGCCCATATCGATATGCACACATGAGCCTCAGCTTCTGCCATGATCACGACGCAACTTGAAGCTGGAAGAATTCCTGCTCATTCACACAAAGAGACAAAGAGCCATCCTGATGGGCAGTCCTTTGACCACAGCTCATGTACTCAGTTAGGTAGGTAGCCATCATGCAGCTGTGCTGCGGCTGAAGAAACACTAGTCCTAGCTCATGTTAGCTTTTGGTCCGTCAAGTTTTTAGCGGTAGTACCAAGCGATCTAAGACATGGCCAATACATAAGACGGAACAACTACCTAACTTGAGTCGAATACAGCCGCTTCCCTCTCGGGATGACCCATTTTGCTGTACCTTTGGGATGGGGTAGTGGAGAGCGAGAGTGGAGAGCGAGGTAGAGGAGGGAGATACCTTAGGTACTCTCGGTACTCTCTGTATTGCTCGGTTTCTTTCGGTATCGGTCTAAGGTTTGGTGTTTCGGTGACAGATCCAGCATGGTCGCTGTTTACAGTAGTGCACCATGAACAGAAAGAAGCTGATACCTGTAATACCTAGTCTGGGTCATCCTCTGTCATCGTCGCCATTGTCATCGTCATCGGCCAGAACATTCTGTACTACCCCCAAGTGAAGACAGATCGATCCCAATATGGCACAGCTCGGACGACTCCGGACATCTCGGCAGAGACTATTGAGATGTGGCAATGGTGTGTGTCGATTCTGGCCGCCCGGGCTGCTGGTATCACTTACACCACTAATTTCACGTGCAGTTAGGCCTAAGCAGGTATTGCCGGCACCTATTTTTAGCTTCTCAACACTACTATACCTACCTAGGTATGTGAATACCTACCAGGTACATATATGCAAGTAGTGGGTCGACTGCAGGGATTGGAAGCCTGTATATGGCTATATATGTAATTATCCGTGCATATATCTTACTCCAGCCGACAAGGACTCCGAACAGATGTCATCAGATGGCGCGTTTTCAACCTCTCACGCGACTCCAGTGACACTTATCGTTCCAAACGACCTCCAGGAAAAGGATAGTTGCCGGCGGTAGAAGCCGAGTACGCACAAATAATTCCGAGGATTCACGCGGTTTGCAATAATACCCTTTTTGAGGTATTCTCAGTCTCGGCAACGCAGACCTACAAATGCAGCAGTGCTCATGAGCGACCTGTCCCAGGTTCTGCCGGACTTCCCTGCCGCCCAGTATGCGCGTCTATTGCCGGCTCTCGAGAAGCACAGGCTGACCGTCACGGATCTGCTCACTCTCGAGCTGCCGGAGATCGGGAAACGCACACAGTTGCCGCTTTTGGATGTTAAGCGCCTTTGTAATGCCATATTAGCTGCTTTGCATGCCGACCTTGGCGTGGGTGTTGCGGATGAGAGCCATGGGAAGGCGAACAAAAGGGGAGAAGGCAAGCAGGATGAGCAGCAGAACGAATCTCAGCCGGAGAAGCGTCCTGCCGTTGAGAAGAGCTCTCTGAGACAGACCGGCACGCAACTCTCAGCGCGGCCCTGGCACACCATCAGCACCCTCGACGCCTCTCTAGACGCAGCTCTTGACGGCGGCGTGCCGACGGGCTACATCACAGAAATCACAGGTGAAAGCGGCGCCGGGAAGACACAGTTCCTTCTCACTCTACTCCTATCCGTACAACTGCCGCCGCCACACGGGCTCGGGCGGCCAGCACTGTACATATCAACAGAAGCAGCACTCTCCACGAAGCGGCTCTCGCAAATCCTAGCGCATAACCCATTCTTCCGCACCCTGGACGCGGATACGGCCAGACCGTCCCTGGACCGCGTCATCAGCACTGTGACGCCGGATCTGGAGTCGCAGGACCACATCCTCACGTACCAGGTCCCCGTGGAGGTGGCGCGGCGCAACATTGGCCTGGTCGTCCTGGACTCGGTAGCCGCGAACTACCGCGCCGAGTTCGAGCGTGGCGGCAGTGGCTCTAATATGGCTGCCCGCAGCGCCGATCTCGTGCGCCTGGGGCATCTGCTGCGGGAGCTCGCGCGGAAGCACGATCTGGCCGTGGTTGTGGCGAACCAAGTAGCAGACCGATTCTCAAGCACGAATCTCTTCACGCACCCGTCTTCGTCAATCCCACAATCATCGAATTCACCCGCTATTAAGAATAGCGGTGCGTCAAGACCTATCCCAGGAGGAGCACCACCCCACCAATACCGCCACCAACAACTCGCAGCCGCCGGCGCAACACCGCATCGCTTCGGGCCCATGTCCCAAGAAAGCCCCCTAGCCTCGCGCAGCCGCAACCTCAACCCGAACCCAGCAGACGTGGAACCAACGAGCAGCATGGCTGACGTCGTCGTGCGCTCAAGCATGCCGGAACCGCCCCCCGAGGACTTCGTGCCAACTGCGCCCGCGGCGCTCTCCCTCGATCACCAGCAGCGGTGGTTCACGGGGTGGGGCGACGACCCGTACCATCACGAGACGCTGAAGACGCCGAGTCTGGGCCTAGTATGGACGACGCAGATCGCGGCACGCATCGCGCTGTTCCGACGTCCTGCCTACGGGCGTAAGGTAGTCGTCGACAATGACAGCCATCGTGTTAATAACGATGGGACCACGGTTGATGAATACGGAGATGAGGATGTCAGTGTCAATACGGGGCCGTATATCAAGTCCTGGCGCAGGTGGATGAAGGTCGTCTTTGCGCCGCATGTCCCTGGTACGGGGCCCGGACTGGACGGCGCTGTTGAGTTCGAGGTCGTCGCGGGCGGGCTGCATGGGGTAGAGAAGGCGAAGAGGAATAAGAGGGTGAAGGGTGAGACTGATTGATTGTCTGATTCATTGGCTGATTTTGGAATGTCATGGGAGAAGTATTGGAGGCGTCTAGTATGGATAGATGGATACGAAAGGATATTTCATTTCGAGCCTCAGCGATGCTAGCAGCAGGATAAAATGTCTAGATTCCTTGATCGTGTAGATAATGCGAAATGCACATACAATAACTGCACAAGCACATATTACAGAGGAGGGAAGATCATATAAAACTCTCCTGATTCTCTTTGATCATTTTACTGCAATCGATTGATTGATAAAGTCTTTTCAATTTCATTGCCGATATACCAAGGTGCAAAAGTTGCTTTAAAACTTCTAGCTACTACTCCGCGCTGGCACTATGCAGTTAAAATTATAAAATCTGACAAACGCCATCCAATGCTGAAGGGGAAAAGAAAGGCAAACATGCGATATATTTGTTCCATCGATACATCATCTGGGGTGGGGGAACTCATCTTCCAGCTGCAATCGTACGCCAACGTTCATACTGACCAGCTCTTGTACCAACAACTTCGCCGCATAAGGCATCGTCATCTTGGCGACCTGTTGGCTAGACCTACACGTGTTACAGTAGCCCTTGGATCCGAACAGTCCGCACCGCTGACAGACATCGAGGGTGACGGCATCCGAGCTCGTCATTAAACGCTCGAGAAGGAGTTGGGAGGCACCGTAGGCGACGAGGCAGTCACGTTCCATTTCTCCCAGACGCAGTCCACCGTCTCGCGATCTTCCTTCAGTGGGCTGGCGTGTGAGGATAGCCCGGGGCCCACGTGAACGTGAATGCATCTTGTCTTGTACCATGTGCTTCAACCGCTGGTAGTAGATAGGGCCGTTGAAGATATACGCTTGTAGAGGCTCGCCTGTAATTCCGGAAGTAAAGTAATCCTTGCCTTCCCATGAGAAACCTGCATCGACGAGTTCCGCACTCATCGCTTCCAGAGGATGCGAGCGGAAGGCATCACCATAGCCGTAGTCTCTCCGCCCCTTAATGATGGACGCTTTACCTGTAAGGCATTCCAATAGCTTTCCGACTGTCATACGCGAGGGGAAACCGTGGGGGTTCATGATGATGTCAGGGACAATACCCGCATCTGAGAATGGTAAATCTTCCTGATCTACTATGATACCAACCACACCTTTTTGTCCGTGACGCGACGAGAACTTATCACCTATCTCAGGTCGTCGAGTCTGCCTGGTCTGAACCTTGATAAGCTGAGTCTCTCTATCTGTCTGCGTAATCATGACTTTGTCGATATAGGCTGGGTCTGCCGCCTTATAGGTAATGGGAGACTCGCGGAATGCCTCTGGCCTGCGTTCCATGCCTATAGTTGAGCTTGTGGTGTCTTGAGGACTCTCTTTCTTGATCATGACTTGGCCTGATTCTACCATCCAGCCAACATCTGCAAGGCCATCCTTAGACAAAGCTTTGTTCTTTTCAAGTTCCGGATCTTTGTCTCCAATGCGCTCGCGGGTTCCGTTGGGATACCTTTGAAGATCTGCAGCATACTTCTTGAATACTTGGGCCCGTCCAAAGCCACGATCTAACGAAGCTTTGTTTAGTACAAGGGCATCTTCGATATCATACCCAGAGTACGACATGACAACCACAGTAGCGTTTTGACCAGCAGGCAATTTATCGTAGTGAATAAGCTCTATAGTTTTGCTGATAACCATTGGTCTTTGAGGATACACCATGGTTAGGAGCAGGGTATCAATTCGGTTGAATTGGTTATAGGCAATGGCTCCAATCGCTTGTTTACCCATAGCACATTGGTATGTATTTCGTGGCGATTGGTTATGATGAGGGAAAGGAATAAGACCAGCAACAGCCCCGAGCAGTGTGAAGGGTTCAATTTCGAGATGAGTGGTTGCTTTCGTGATATCTTTTTCGGTACCAGCGATGAGAGTGTCGTTCTCTTCGTTTGCATCGAGATACTCGACGACACCATTGCGTAGGAAGTCATCAAATGTAATCTTTTCAGCTTGTAGCATCCTCAGTTGACTTTCTTTTATCCTTGGCTTTCCGTTCTTCACAATAATGTATGGTCGACAAATTCGACCTTCGTCTGTGGCTATGTGTACGGCTGACAGATTTTCGTTGACGTTAATACTGACAAACGGAGATATCCAGCCACGTCGCCTCATAGTGCGAAAGTTAGCGGCGAATCGTTTCGGGAATCGAGTGAGAGCGAATGGGGTTCCGTTGATGTGTACAATATATGTGCCTTTTTTGTGCATCTCTGCACCGGAGAAATTTCGCAGAGGCTCTGCTGGAGGATCCAACGTGAATGCCCATCTTCTGATAGGAGTTTCATCGGCATCGGTGGTAATATGAGTCATTAATGCCAAGTTCTTGACAAGCCCACACGCCTCGCCTTCAGGGGTATCAGATGGACAGAGCATGCCCCATTGTGATGGCTGAAGAGCACGAGGGCCGCTGACTTTGCGAGTCTTCTCGAACTGACTGCTTATGCGAGTCATCATTCCAAGCGCTGCTATGTAGCTAAGCCTACTCAGAACATGAGTGACACCGGCTCGGTTCATTCTGAATCGTTGGACAGTCCAGTTTCCTGTCTGTATCGCACGATTCAATCCTTCTGTAATATGTTTTCCCTGAGCACCTATCTGCAAGAGTGGGTCTGCTGGAATCGCACGATGCTGTTTTTTTAGAGTGTTCTCGATATTGAACTTGAGAGAACTTAGAAAGTTCTTGAACAGATCTTCAAAGAGCAGTGAGAGAAGCTGGCCTGCAAGTTCAAAACGTTTGTTTCCCACGAAATCCCTGTCGTCGACCAGCTTCGGATTGTGACGAGCCATGAGAACTCGCCGTGTCATCATAGCAACGTAAATGGCTTTAGGATAGAAGTCCAAGCCTTCGACCGGAATATGTGCGATGACAATGTTTGCGAGAGCATCAAGACCCTCTTCAATGACACTACGCCGCGGCTGAGGGGGGCCTCCTCTGGCCGGTCTTCCTTTCATTCCCATTTTTACTCTCGCGCCTATATATTCAAGCGCTTGTTGCTGAGTGAACACCTCGGCCACTACCGCTTCTGAAAAATTAATCTCGAAATCGTCTTGATACCTAGCGTCGGAGCCAGTGACCAGCTGCATTATTTCAAAGTCGGTGAGACCCCCGAGAGCCTTGAGGATGATGACGATAGGAATCGGTTCGGCCAGGACGTTGTGCTGAAGGTTGATGCGCTCTTTCTTTAGGGTAACGTATGTCTTTGATTTCCTTTCGTGTGTAGAACTGGTGACGGATGCCGTAATGATGTTGTTTTTCTCGTCGGTCTCAATGATGACACGGTTCTTGCTAAGCTGCTCCTGAATGAGAATAACCTTTTCCGTACCTCGCACGATGAAATATCCACCGGGGTCGAGGGGACATTCGTTCATGATCTCCATTCTGGCGTTATTTGCTCCGTACAGGTGGCATTTGTTGCTCCGCAGCATGACAGGCATCCGGGCGAGTTCGACATTGCGGCGAATAATCTTTTGCCTCTCTCGTGTATATGCGACATCGACGAGAATGCGCGCAGAATAAGTCGCATCTCTTAAGCGACATTCTTGCGGAGTGACTTTGGGGTTGGTAGTTGACCCATTTTGACCGACGTTCTCCGGACTTTCAACCCTGATGTCAAGGAACTCGACCCAAAAACTGCTATCTACATCGCTTTTCACAATGCGATTGGCCCTCACGATCTCCTTGATCTCATGGTCGACGAAGTAGTTATAAGAATCAATATGTCTAAAAAGGATTAGTAATTTTGCACAAGACGCCCGCCTCCGACACGAGAGAGGGACATACTGCTTCACTAGACCTGTTGCAGAGAACCTTGTTAGTTGGGAGGCATTCATGTCTGTCGGTAGAGCGCCAATCCGTGGTACGCACCTTTAACCTTCAAGAAGGCAGGAAGCAGTTGATTCTTATCTTCTACGGCGGAGATAGGATCTGTCAGCTTTTTACCGTTGTAGAACGGCTTGGTAAGTGCCTCGAACCCATCATCGATGAAAGGCATCTTGGCAACAAACTTGCCGAATGGTGGCAACTGATGCTGGTGAGAGAAAAAATCCCGAGGTAAGATGAATGACTGGTCGCGACAAGCAACATTCAGTCTAGTCCCCCACCATTGCTCGTCGGGATATTTTCTGGCTATCTGGTTATCGATAAAGATAGAGGCTCAAAATTTAAAGTTATCAGCACAAGGATGACTGCATTAAGAGCTGTCAAGGATAATTGCATAAGCGCCCTGGCCATATCGTTGTCCCGGGGTGGATATTACCCACCATCTTGTAGGCGCGATGCCCCAGATTTAATAGCAGTAGGTAGGTAGTTTCAACTCGGGTGTATTGCATGCAGTTGGAGTATTTTGCGGTCATATTTTCACAAATTATTCATTAACATCTTGATCTTTAACCTAAAACAACCTCCTCCAATGGTTAGTTGTATGCGTGGAGAAAAGGGTTAGATAGCTGCATGGAACGTTGCGTCTCTCTCCCCTGCATGCCTGCAATTTGTTCATGTCTATCTAAGCACCACTCTAGATACTATGTGTAAATCGCTAGGTAGTGTCTTCACCATATTTAGCAAATCTTTAGATACAATTACATATTAGTACAATTCTTTCGGGTGAGGTAGAATCGATTGGTGATCCTACTACTCGTCAGAGCATGCAAAGGACTGTTATATCAATTATCTTGGTCGTATCACTAGGGTATGAATTGTTGTTCTGGCTAAGCTTACACGTTTTTTTTCTCACTAACCAACTGGTCTCCATTTGAATATTCTATCAAATGTCTACCATTTCAGACTCTTTTTGCTGCATTAATAAGTCCCAGAAGCAACTACGATGGACATTGAAGACAATCTATCCAACTCATCTGGGTATGTCCAAGACTAAATATTTAATAGATAGACGACGACTACCTTGTAGGTAGGTATTAGGTAAGTAAGTATGTAGGAGTAGGTGGGTAGCACAGAACCGTTTCTTTCAGTCTGCTCAACAAATAGTAATGAAGCGAAGGGCTCAACTGCCCACCAAGGGACCAAATGTGTGAGCCAAGCCAAGCCCCTCTTTACCCCTCCATGATCCTTCGTTGCCCCTCCTTTTGCGACTCACCACTTGCAGCTAGTCTGCCTCGTCTGCATCCTCTCTGCACATCTACTGCAGGACTATGATGTTGCGCTGGCACTTAGATCCTGGCGTGCCGAACCCGTCCACTCTACTGTATGTTGCCTCCATCGTCTTCGCTCGCAGCCCGTTTCAATTTTTAAGCTAACTAGGGTCGGGCAGACAACTTGTAAATGTAACACTTGGCTGTATATGAGCGAAAAAGCTAGCTATTTAATCATTCCCTACTGTATAGCCTAATACTTGGAATGAAAATGATAGGGTTAATGATCTAAACGGACGATACCCAACGACCTGTCCGATATACCTAGCCTATCGCCCCCTCGACATATTTATTATCTGCAGTTGGAATCTACTGTACATAGCCTACCCCCTGCAGCAATTTAAGCCGAAGTGGGCGCGTACTAAGTATGCAGATGTTTGGAGGGGTTCTTCTTCGGCTCCCGAGTCGAGACACAAGCGCTCTGGTATGTTATACCTATTTCGAGGAGATGCATAAAACTGGAGATTGGCGCGCACCTCAAGCTGTCCACAAACAACATCGAGGTGGGTTGCAGGTCGAGGCGCACTGTGATTAACTTCCATCTTGATGCGCCTCACTGCTTGGTGAACCTGTGCTGGCCAGGTGAGCGCATGCTCACTCGCCTTGTCTCGCTTGTTTAGAGAGTGAGAAAACTGCGAGGCATGCCCAGGCAAAAGTCGGTGAGCCGCAACAAGGATCAGGTCAAACAGTCCATGGACATCTCAGCGCGACTACTACAATAGTCCAATCTGCCCAGTCCACAAATGACGACATCTCGTGCGTGCAATTCGCGGTTGAAGAGACAAACCTGCTTCATTGTAAGCCTGCTTCATCGATGTTGCCACCGAAACAACGGTATCCCTAACTCGGTATCCAAACGCATTGAGAGAGCTTAGACTTATTACGCCATGTGAGCTAGAACTTGCTCCAAGTAATGAGCAGTGAGCTGGCGCGGGGTCTGTCGTGGTATGGGTACAAATGACATACTAACAGGGTTCAGATAATAAACAAGAATGGTACCAACAGAAGACTACTGTAGGCGTTGCTCCCATGATACTGAGAGGAACGACCTATGTACAACTACTGAGCACACTACCTTATACACGTACGTTAGTTGGTAATAGTCTCCTCGATGCTGTAACGCCAAGTATTGATAGTCAAAAGACTATTACATATGCAGAGTTCTTCTATGTAACTTTCTGTTTAATCTCACCAAGGTTGTAATATCAACGTTAAATCGAGCGTTTTGCTTGTGACTACACTAATTGTTTGGAGTCCGAACCGTAAGATGTGGGCAGTGTGCGGGCAGACCCTGAATCAAACATCCATGAGTCAAGCAAGCCACTGCAGCGAAGATCGCGTGTAACAGGTATGGAAGGGAGGGAGGCGAGGCGAGGGTTGCCAAGCATCCAAGTATCCGCCACCTCATGAAAAGCCTGGAGGAGTTATACTGCTTTCCAGCAGAATCGAGTACGCTTTCGACACTTCGTATATAAATACACACTAGAATAGAATTCCTAAAGGGGAGGTTAGACGCCGGCTCCGTGGGGCTATCGAGAAGATAGGGAACTGGCTCGTCCCCAACCATAGCTGTAAGTACCTACCTGCTCATTAATGGCTGGCCCGTTGATCAGTTGCTAGCGATGGTCCTCGGGGGCAAAATCACCAAACAATTAGGCTACACTTGGCCTCCTGCCTTCCTGGGTAGCCCGCGGAGGTCTAATCTTCGAAGGTTGAGGTAGAGCACTGAATCATAAAGACAGCTAGGTTGGCGCTTAGCTACCCACGAGATATCATATTAGTACCAAGCATCGTGGCTATGGAGCATAACCGTGCGTCCGATTGCGGGTTAGCAGGCGAAAGGACGGACACGACGGACAAGCATAAAAAAAAGAGAGCCTAACTCTGGACCCCTACTGTCAACTTGTTGATTACTTGTTACCTACGCCCCTGGACTTAGGTACAGATGCGCATTCACTACAAGTGGTACTGCAGTAGGTACCCGGTATTAACCTGAAGGGGTAACACGATTTCGTGCAGATAGTTCGGGTATCCCCCGCACTAATGAGCACGCTTATCTACCAGCAGTGCACTAGATTGGCCTGGTCGAGCCGGGCTATTTAAGATTTCTAGGTTAGGATATTTTTCTCTCTCTCTCTCTAGGTTTCCCCCCGCTCACCGCCTTATCATTACCTACCTAGGTAGTTGCGCAATTCAACGTAGCTGTAAACTCCGTATGTAACATGCTCATATACCGGTATAAAACGCAGCATTTGGTATTATCAGAATATGTTCGAACTGTGGCGATAAATACTAGGTATTAAGATCCGGAATGCCAGGCTTCGGAACTCTGTCGTTGCATAAATATTAGAGTTCTATTCGGGGGTTTACTTTCTCTATTTTCCTTCTCATCGAGCTAGAATAATGATACCCAAGGGCTTGGAGAGTTCAAGGCAGCCAGATCCACTGCTAGTATGGTACTGTCACTGGATAACCTTTGGAGCTGAGAGTACATTACTGGTACATGTCTTTGTTTATAAGCGGTATATACCAGCGATATAATCGCATTGCTTAGAATACCTAAGGTTGGATTCATCTGCCAAGCGGAAAACTAAGACAGCAATGGGGGGATGAATCAGATCGATCGACTTGGTGTAATACCTACTTACCTATAATCGGTCATTTTTCCTAGACTGGCGGTAGATCCAAACTACACGAATCGCGTTACTGGCCGTCTGGTGTTCATGGCGTTGGACAGCACGGACATCAGCACCAAGAAGTTCAAATTAAAGGCACAGATCACCAATTATAGGTATCTGGGTACCGATATTAGGACCATGCTGTATTTGACTACATGTATGTAGGTTGTTAATTATATGTAAGCTATTAGGTAGGTAAGGTATCATACCTAAGTAAAGATGCATACCAAAATACCTACTCAGTACGTGGCGGTTTATTTTGTCAAATATGCCCGATACCGCCTAGAAGCGGCGGTGGCAGCGGAACAGGGGGGGTACCCATCACCGTAGACAGTAGACAGCACTACCTACCACCATAACAGGTGCGGGACATGGCGAACATAGGACACGATGCAGTGCGCGCAGTATGTAGGAGTAGTTACCAACAGGCGACAAACTGCAACCAACTCCACGGCTTCGCTTTGCAGCTGCTTGTTTCCTACCTACCACCAGCCGGTAACCCCCCTACAAATCCCCCCCCTTAGTAATCGGTACTAGACAGGTAGCGTGCAGTGCCGTCTCTACTGATAGGGCACGGCACCTAGCATTAAGCAGTCCAACTATACCCGTGCCAGTAACAACCTCCTTTACCCTGCACCTCGTCCACCTGCTTTTCTAGAATTGAAACATTGGTTGCTCTTCCACTTCGCACAACTCCACTCGCTTTTGTTTCTGTGATTTGCAACTTTTCCCACCTCATGCTGCCGCACCTGGCTCTCCAGGGCTGCATTCGCATAGGCGCTGTGCTATAGTTCTTATTCTTCCACTGTGAGTCGCCTGAACACCCCGTGAACGCTTGCCCCATCGTCGCCGTCGAGTGGGCGGGCCTGTGTGCCCTCTCCGCGGGGGGAGGACAAGCATCGCCAACGAGCCCAGCCAGCGCGATTTGCGTCTTTGGGCAGGGGCCGTGTGGCGTCGGCACAGTGGTGATGACGCTAGATGCGGCCCCCTCTTGAACTGTTGCGCTGCCAATTCCCCCTCGTCCAGCCGAGCCATCCCCGTCCCTGCGGCTGCGTTCGCCGTGCCCTCCATTGTGTAGAGATACGGGCCAGCTGACTGATGGGCCACGCAGTCTATAGATTCCGACGACTGCCGACTCGGCGTGTACGAAAGACCTCGGTGTTGTAACGATACAGGTAGAAGGACAGATGGATGAGTACCGGTTTCGCTCTCAGCAGCCCTCGAGGACCGAGGCGCCAATGAATTCTCTTGTCTCACCGCAGCGAAACGGCAGAATGCCACCGCAAGACCCTCGATCCACCCTTCCCCGACGATTCACGACCGATTCGGGGCGTGTACCAACATTGTCTTCTATAGCTACTGCTCAGGCCCCGGAATACCCTTCAGCTGTGAGTCTCGTCCATGGTCCGAGCGCTGTTTGGCCTAACTCGCCATGAGGTCCAGCCTTGCTAGTCTCTTGCTGGCATGGCATGTCTCAATATGCGAACTGAATTGAATGTCTCTCTATCGTGAGACCGCGAGCTGACATTGTACAGCTTCCAACTCAGTATAAAGTCCAACTAGTAAGCTCTCCCTTCGTGGTGTACCGCACGATGTGCAACATCTCGCTGGACCTTTTTTTCTTTTCGCTCCCGACATTGAGTTTGAGTCAAAGAGTGGCCCGGTTGTCACCATAGACTTAGTTGCATTATTCCGGAGATATCGAGAATTGGTCGAGGTTGATGCTAACAGGGTGCTCGTAGTTGGAGAAGAAGAAGCTTGAATATGAAAAACTTCGAGAGCAAAAGCGGAGATTCGAGGCGGAGATGCAGAGGTTGGATCAGCAGCAGCGAGAACTGCAAGAGGATCTAAGACCCGTCCTGGGTTTGACGGGCCATCAATCAGAGCCGACAACACCGCCCGAGTATCGGGAAACCCATGGCGGCTTCCCAACCATGTTCTCCCGACCCAACAGATACTCCATGTCAAGTCTTGCATCCCCTCCGGGCCTCTTCAACCGACCTGGACGCTCCGGTTCAGTTCTCACGTCTCCGCAATCAAGCATTATGCCATCTCGGTACCCCGATGATCCGTTGCCTTACCGTTCAGTGCCTGCCACCAGACGAAATAGCGACGAAGACGAGAAGGAGGAAGCCCTCCGCCAGGATCCAACCAGCCATCTCTCCACAAATGCGTAAGTTCTCATTATCTATTGTTCTTTCTTGTTTCCATCGATATCACTCTGATATGATGTAAAATTCTGGCAAGTGCTCGCCCACATGAATACTGTATAGTTACGTATTGCAAATTGGCTCTCGGAGCCAAGGTGTTTCATTAAGATATTACTTATATTTTGCTCCTTCCGAACTAGCATAAGTTCTGCTAGATAAACGCTTTCCAGACTGCTTCAACTAAACCTTCAGAAAGAGGGAAGAGAGGCATGGGATGTGTTCAGATGCAGTGATGCACCTCGTTAAATGTCCCAGAAGATTCCAACATTGACCACGTGTAACCTGCAATTCAACAAACACCGCATTCACGTGTCTATTTATTAACAGCAAGGTGTTGGTTCACATTGTTCAAATCGAACCTTCCAATCCGCTTAAAACCCCAGCTCATCCCCTTCCAAAACTCTTACTTTTAGGTTTGACACCTGGCACCTTACACATAACCCTTTAACACATTAAAAAAAAAAAAAAAAACCAAATTGGCTGTCCTAGACTCAACAGTCATTTGTACAACAGAAAAAAAATTCGACCATTCTGCATATTTATATTTCCACCACTTTGCATCTGCCCTCCTCCACCTTCACCTTTTTCACACTCTCTCTACACCCCATTCACCACGCCTCGTTTTACTTACCTCCCGGTATCGACTCACTGGATTTTATGAGCTACCATCTGTTGTACATGTGCACCTCGTCCTTGCCACCACCTTGACTGACCAACGTCGATTTTTACACAGCCTGAACAGATACTCCATGCCTGTAACCCGCCGAGGTAATCTCTACGATAATATTGACCAAACAAACACGACGGGATTTCTCTTCAGAGACGACGACGCAACCATGGACCCGGGTACTTACCCGGGCAACGATGCGAATGAGGGCCGTTTCCCTCAGCTCCATTCACACCAGGGCAACCCCAATGTGGTAAGTCAACACGAGCGGCGTCAGCCACTGCCAATCCTGTGCCTTTTCCTTTCCTTTACGTCGTGAGAGATATCAAGGTAGTAGCCTGTTAGCCTGGGTCTCCTTCCTGCAGAATTTCAGTCTCGGTTGCTGGCTCCTGCAATGCTATCTGCAGTGTCCTACAGAAAGAATCTTCAGAACATAATCAAACCGCAGCTGCTTACTCACCCCATTCAAACCCTCACACTCTTCTCTAGAGCCCATTCACCTTCACAGAACTACACCTCCCACTACCCTGACTTGATTCGATTCCCATAACATCTCCGTTACTTTCTAGTGTTCTACCTATCTTCGAGTCACCTGGTACCGGAAAAGGTAAAACTAGTGTGTCGTGCTGACGTTTGCCCACATTGGTAGCTCTCCGCCTCAAACGCGGCCATGGATCGAGGCCAGCTTGGAAGTAGTGAAAATACTACTACAAACGGCTGGGGTAATATCTCTCGCCACCGTCCGCAGCAGAGCCTGTCCACTCTCCCCTCTGCCCAGATGGCCGACCCCGTGGCTGCTATGCAGGCCGACGCCAATCCCATCGGGTCCCGTCCCTATCGCCACTCTATTGACTTGAACCAGTACAAAGAGAGTCCTACCGAGAGTACTCCTACCTCTGCCATTTCACCTTCTACTGCACAGGTCTTGTCAACTCCCCCCAAACTCCAAGGCTCCCTCTCTGCCAATGATGTGCCGACTATGAAGAGCATGTCCAGTGCTGCAGCATCTTCTGCCAACGCTCATGCCCAGCAGCATTTCCACAATCACAACGCTAGCATTGGCCGTATTCCTCCTGGTGCTATGAAGCGACACAGCCGTGAGTTATCCGGTGATAGCCACGCCGTCGTCAGCCAGCCTGGCGCCACATTTCCTTCCATCCAGTCTCATTTGCAGGCTAGTGCCCCTTCTTTTGGTCCAATTGCGTCAAGCCAAGCTCCCGTCCAATCCCCAACAACTGCTACGTCCTCTTCTGGGTCGTCGTATCATCAGTACTACAACCAAGGATACAATCAGGTGAGCCCAAACGGTGCCTACGGCAATATGGGAATGCTTGCGATGGGCATGCAGAATTTGAATATGAACGGGTACCCACAACAGAACTATACTGGCTATGGCGCCATGTACCAACCTTCTGTTCAACCTCGAGATTCGCAGCAACGGGTCATGCAGCAACGCCGCGCTCAGAATGATGATGGTATTATTCCTTATTGTCCCCCTTGGTGTGTTCCCAGCTGACCTTCTCAGTAGCCATGAACCGCTATATTAATTTACCTCTAGAACAGGTTGGAGGCACCATCTACGAGCTCTGCAAGGATCAGCATGGTTGCCGATATCTCCAGAAACAACTTGAGAATCGCAGCCCCGAACAAATCCATATGATCTGGGTAGAAACCAGCCCACATGTTGTCGAGCTTATGACAGATCCTTTTGGCAATTATTTGTGCCAGAAGCTCCTGGAATATTGCAATGATGATGAACGCACTGTGCTGATTCAAAACGCTTCCAAGGATATGGTCCGTATCGCGTTGAATCAGCATGGTACTCGAGCCTTACAAAAAATGATCGAGTTCGTGACTACTCCCACCCACGTCCAGCTCATTATTGAAGCCTTGCGCTTCCGAGTTGTAGAGCTGATTCAGGACTTGAATGGAAACCACGTCATTCAGAAATGTCTCAACAAGCTCGGCTCGGAGGAATCCGAATTCATCTTCAACGCTGTTGGCAACAATTGTATCGAGGTCGGCACCCATCGTCACGGTTGCTGCGTTCTACAGAGATGTATCGATCACGCGTCTGGCCCTCAGAAGATATGGTTGATCGGCAGGATAACTGAGCATGCATTGCGCTTGGTCCAGGATCCATTTGGCAATTATGTCGTTCAGTATATCATTGACTTGAATGACACTAGCTTTACCGAGCCTCTTGCTAAGCGTTTCATTGGTCAAATTGGAGAGCTTTCTCGGCACAAATTCAGCTCCAATGTGATTGAGAAATGCTTACGTTGTGCTTCCGAGGAATCCAAGGACAAGATGGTTAGTGAGCTTCTTGTACCTGGAGAGATGGAACGACTCCTTAAGGACAACTTTGGCAATTATGTCGTTCAGACTGCGCTGGAGCATTCTTCGGTAAATAACAAGCACCAGCTTGTCGAGGCCATCCGTCCCATGCTGCCCGGTATTCGTGGCACACCATATGGACGTCGCCTCGGGGCCAAGATTCAACAGCATGATAGCCAGCGTAGCAACAGCGGCCAATCCACTCCGGCTGAATCCACGCAGGCTCAGGTCGTGCTCAATGGTAATCAAAACCGCGCTATGTCTAGCCAGTCAATTCTCGCTCCTGGTGTTTACACCAACGGTTTAAATGGCGCCCGTGCTCAGATGGCCTATCCGACTCCGGCAAATATTACGATGCCAAACCCTCCGAACCAGCACCCAAACCAGCATCAGAACCAGCATCAGAACCCGCCGCCGCAGCCGCCTCGGATGAACTCATACCAGACCTATCCCGGCGCTGGCGGGAATCAGGGAAATGGCGACGGCGCTTTCTTCTAGTGTCAAATACCCACAATTTCTGGTGTAATGGTACGATACACGAACTCGGACGACATGTACCTTGGGTGGCTTGCTATTTCTATGATTTTCCTGGCCTTTGATAGCATGAGTGGATGCTTACTACGATCTTGACGACACCTTATGGATGACAACATTGCCTTCTCTTTGGGCATTGAATTTTTCATGCCGTCGGCATGCACCACGGAGCTAACTTATCTGCACCCACCGTTTCAAGGGCTGCTCTGTACACTAGTCGCGCCGTGGTGCATAATAGCTTATTGCCTCGGTTACCCATATTGCTGAGCTGTTTGGTCTCTGCCATTGATAACGGCCTCCGCAGGGTATTCGGGGCTCTTTCATGTACTTGGATCCCAGCTCGATCTCGACATAGACATCCTCTTCTTTACGCTTTTCTTCTTCTATTTTTTTCTTCTGCACGGCGAACTTTTCTTATGCAGCCTGTTTTCTCCTGGCTTTACATAAGTGTTGGCAGCACGACCGAGAAGTTCCGTCATGATTGTATTTCGCCAACAGAGCTAATGGGATGCTTGGAGGAACGCACGATATGGGACTTGTAGCACCACTCGATGACAAACTCGGATCGGATCGGGAAAGAGCAACTGCTCGGTGATACCGTCATCTATCGCATCATGGCACTGGTAGCATGGCTTCATGGCTTCATGGCTTCATGGACGTGAGCACTAGGTGGCGGTAAGTAGAGGTGGTACAGCCGACAGAAACGCCAAGAAGAGTTGGCGCGTTGAGTTATCTGGTCCTCGGCGTTTCTTTTTTTCTCCCATTCACGATCTTCACTTGCACTAGTCTTATTCGCTTCGTTTTTCAAGCTAGATCTCTACGGAAATCGCATCTAGACGCATTTTCATAAAACGATGCGTTTTGCCTTAGGAAATTTTCGTAGGAAAGGTCTGGCTCGCTGTACTGCCAGATAGGTTAATCAAAACCAAATACTCACTATTCTTCTTCTTCTGATGCCAGTGAAAGAAACAAAGCTCACCAGTATCACGTGGTAGATGGGTTAATTAGTCATCATTTACATGCGTTGCAATTCGGGCCAATGACACTTCACTACACCAGCAACGTGCCAAACGAATTCCGTTCGAGTCAACTTACAGTTACATCTCTGTATTAGTCGGTTTCGAAGGTTCTCTCAGCTGCTCTGTACGTTGGTATGCTTCTGAAATCAGGTTCTTTTTCTCCGGTTTTTACATCGACGGACAAAGTGAGTAACACGGATTTGACTCATATTTGCGGACATGAATTTTACATACTTCTAGGCATGTACATGTAGGTAGGGGTGCGAATAGAGAATACTTGCGGAGTTTGATGCCTGATTTATTGAGTGGGGTTGGGATAGAGTTTTGTCGGCCCGCCTCTCCCTTTGCCATGAAGCTGTGCAGCTGGTCAATTGGTGGTTGGTTGGTTATGTAGGTTTTTGAGGTGGAAGGACACATAGCAACTTAGGTAGTAATGTAAAGGATACAAAAGTTCGATTCTGGCGCCGTATGATCTACTTCTTGTGTACAATTGTATACAAACGCGTACTCCGGCGTATGTATCGACAAGTATACATATAAGTAGACATGCGTACTGGGTTAGCCTACTAGACTTGATATCGGCTCTCTAGAGTTTAAAAACGCCTTGACACAAATTTTGTACTGTAGCTGGCACGATCAGGGTATTGTGCTGGAGCATATATCCTGGATGCATAGTACTCTCTCAGTTTCGTGTGAACAGGTATGCTATATATCAAGGTAGGTAGCTGCTTGACTCTAGTTTCCGTCCATCTCTTGCGGAGGTTTAGGGTCTTGAGTGACATAGCACCTGTTGCGCTTGAGCATGATGAAATGTGTATCTAACATGAAGGAGATAGAGGGTTGTTCGTAGCAGGCCAACACAAGGCCATTTACCGTAAGAAGGGATGCTGTATTGTATTCCATTTTATCAAGAGTCTAGTTCACAGGTTTCTCTCGGCTGAAAACTACTCTAATAGTATTACCATGTAAATTAGGTACCAACGCAACACTTGATCATCCTTCGTGATCTAGGGTCGAATAATATCTCGGAGTTTCAGACGAATCGAGATAATGACCTTCTTGAGCTTCATCTTCCCGACGTGTCTTTCTGAGGTTCGACATTATCCGATGTACATTGCTGTAATGTGCGCAATACAAATTGAGTGTCTCCGTGCTCGGGCCCAAAGACTCGAGTGAATATTCGGTAATTCTGCTCCAGCAACTCACGCGCATCGTTATCGCGGCCTTGCTTGTGCAACGTTATGGCCAGGTTGGCCATGTTTTGTAGCGTAATTAGATGTTCTGGTCCCAGCACCCTTTGACATGCCTCCAGCACTTGTACCTCTAACGACTCGGCTTCTCCCCATCGCCTTTGAAACCCGTATGTCATCGCTAACTCGGTCATGCTCATGAGCGTATACTCAGCCTCTAGCCCTAGTACTCTCTTTCTCGTGCTTAGCACTTGTAGCTGTAGCAACTCAGCTTCTTCCCACCGATTTTGACCGCAGTATGTGGACGCCAGCGTATCCATTGTAGCTAGCGTTTCTGGATGCTCTGACCCCAATACCCTTTTACTCGTGCTTAGTGCTTCTAGCAATAATAATTCAGCTTCTTTCCACCGGTTTTGACCGTGATATATGTTCGCTAGGGTGCCTGTGCTAGCCAGCGTCTGTAACCTCTTGCTTATGTCTAGCACTTGTATTCCCAGCAGCTCAGCTTCGTCCCACCTCGCTTGTCCGCTATACGTCATTGCTATGAATGTAATAGCTTCCAATGCCATGATATTTTCTGTTCCTACCTCGGTCTCGAATACATCTCGCGCGATTGTTAGCATTACTTCCGCCATAGTATATTTGCCTTGCAGATAAGAGAAGCAGCCGCCATAATATAGAACCATAGCCCATTCAAGTAGCGAACCCTTGTCGATAGGGCGATACCGCATTGATTTCTCAGCGTGTGGGAAGAGCGGCCGATAAATCCCCAAGTTAAAGATATTCATTGTCAGCAACGCATGGTATAACCGACTGATGAATTCCCCCTGACACCTCTCCGTTTCCCCGTTAGCATTTAACCATTTTCTGGTAGATAACTGTACCAGTCCATGCATCTCAAAAACCTCACCGGTCTCTTTCATAGTGATCAAGCAGTAGTTTCTAAGTGTTGCGATGTCGTCTTCGAACCCATTGTTTGGAACCTCGTAGGAGTCTTTACTTATGAGACCTGGGTTCTCTTCGTGGTCAGAACTGTCATTTTTATCGATGGGGCGAACCAAGGATTCTTGGATGCCCGCGCAGTCGAAAAAACTCATAAGGGATAGTAGATCGGTTGCAGATGGTCTTGCCAAGCGTAGAAAACCAAAGGAGATTTGCCATGTAGTGATAACAGAGTTTGCTGCGCTTCTATCTCGTCGAAGATCACCAGAATCGTAATTTAAAAGGCTCAACTTATTTCGCTCGCTCTTTTGAAATTCTTCTAAGTACTTCTCGAGCGAGATACGGGGCGATCTTTCTTGTATGTAAGCTGCGGCCTGACTGATAGCTAGGGGCATAAACTCGAGTGCCTCTGCAAGTTTTACTCCGTTATCTTGATCGTATTTAGAACCTAATTTGATTGCGAGTAATTCGAGAGCATGGCCCTGGTTCATTGGTCCGACTTCGATGATATTCTCATAACCACACGTAAGCTTGGATGCTAGTTCTCTATCTCTTGTCGTGATGAGCATCGACCCGTTTGGACTTTGTGGAAGATATGTCCATAGCGCCCTTTTGTCTTCGTTTACAGTTGTCGTCGGTTTGCCATTCTCATCGGCTTTATAGAACACATTAGCAATGTCGGCGCTATCCAAGACCATCAACCACTGGCCATTGCGTTCATTTTGTAACTATTGAGACACGAGCTGAAGGATGTCCGCGTTGGGCTGGTTCCGACCCTGAATCCTGACGGTATCGGCTATGGCTCTGAAGCTTTCTTCAACGCGTGCCCGCGTACTCGCGTGGACCCAGAATGCCCAGGTGTCTTTATTCAAATCTCGCATTCGATATGCGTGTTCGATGGCATGTTGTGATTTTCCCACGCCCCCTAATCCTACAAGTGCGATACGCGAGGCAGGTTCCAGGCATAGTTGATGCATTTGGTCCAGTCGCAATCAACGAAGACCCTCGATTCGCCACAGATGAACCACAAGACGCATCTTTTCAACAAACTCACGCCATCTTAGAGGAGATCGAACAGCTCTTCAAGGCGTTGCAGAAGGCCTCAAAACGGTACGCAATCGGCGCCAAGCAAGAGGAACTAGAGCTCCTCCGAGTCCAGGACATGCAGCCAGTGGCCCAAAAGCTGCACAGCCGCCTCAACACAGTTGTCCGCCAGCGGCAGAAACAGACCAGCTTCTTGAAGAAAGCAGCGTGGGCATTGTACGATGCGAAGAACTTTGACAAGCTGGTGGAGCAGATGACCGGGTTTATCGATGATCTTGAAAAGCTGTTTCCCGTCGAAGGTGTTCGTCGAACACTGGTAGAGATGGAGATCGAAGAGATCAAAGAGGACGAGCCGAGTCTGAAGGCATTGCAGAGTGCCGCAGCAGATACGGATAGTGTTTTGTCTGCAGTCGTTGCGGAAAGACTGGCGATGTGTGGAGAGCAGAACTATGCGGACAACATTCGAAGCGAAGAAGAGGCGCGAGTGCGGATCGGGAATGAATGGGCCGAGGCAGCGCTGTCAAGTAATGGCATCGGCGCAGCTGGCCCGACCATGAATAGAGCAGGTGCGGTCATGGCGAAGGGCTCGTCGGCTGTCCATGTTGGAAACAGCTACGGAGGGCATAGCATCTTCGACAGCTAAACTTGATACTATCGGTACCTATATATAGATACTTTTAAGGTTCAGTCTAATTCCAATTAGCCAAGAGCAGTACAGCGTAATATCTACTACCTCCTATAGGTACTTACTGAATACTCATATAATTAGGTACACTTCCGCTTATACCTACCGTAGGTACACATAGTCTTTCCGAAAGATATGTTATTAATAACTCAATATAAAAGATCTCCGTGTGCCTTTTGAAGCGTATAAATCAGCTAAAGTAGAAAGATGACGCACAGCTCATCCGATTATGAAGGTCGGTGAGAGAGTTGGCGCGACGATACTTTTGCCTTTCTCTCCATACATTACTGTGAACTCAAAAATTGCTACAACGGTCAAGGCATAGGGACGCACATGGTAAGAGGACGAAAGGCAAAGAGACCTCGATAGTATTAGTCAAATCGAAATGATATCACAGTCGTAAAACGCAGCATAACATCGTAGCGAGGAAAACTTTTTGTTCCTTCTCTCACTAAGTAGAGTAACTCCAGACAGAACTCATGAGCCAGACGCATACCCTATGGACCGTGAAGCAAGACCTCACACCATCCCAAATCATGAACCAGTTTTGCCTCCCCTTACTCGCCACCGCGCACACTGCCTCTAGCAGCACACGCTTATCGGTAGCGCCAGAGAGAGAGGGTGTTGTGTCTCTTCCAAGTCTTTCTGCGGCCAGCCTTGGTCTTGGTGTAGCGGTGGCCCTTGTTGAGACCGCGGGACTTCTTGCCGGTGGCGGTGAGACCACGAGACTCGCGGTGCTTGTGAACGGGGTTGACGATCCAGTTGATGCGGGGATCCTGGCGGATGGCCTTGTGCTGGGGGTCGACGAGGATGACCTCGTAGTACTTGTAGGTGGAGTCCTGGTTGATCCAATACGAGTTGAGGACGCGCAAGTTGGCGCAGCGGCGGCCGACACGCTCCTCGGCGGTGGACTTGAGAGATCGCTGGTACTTGAGCTGGTTCACACCCTGGTTGGTGGGCTTGCCTGTGGTTCGAAACTTGGTCAGTCGCAAGTTCTGCGTGTGTAGTGTCTGCCATGATCTTCTGCCATGATCCAGTCTTGTCCGACCGGGTCTGGCATAGCCGCCAAGGCCTGGATGAATAAGGACGAGGACTCACCGTAAGTGGCACCCTTGGGCACGGGGCGCTTGCGGCCACCGCGGCGGACACGCACACGGTAGATGACATAGCCCTGCTTGGCCTTGTATCCGAGGCGGCGGGCCTTGTCGGGACGCGAGGGGCGCGAGGCGCGGTGGATGACGTTCAATTGACGGAGCTATATTGATGCACTCTCAGCTAATGTTCAACGAGTGTATAGCAGAGACACGCTCTCGCGGGAGAGAAGACAGCGTCCACAGAATCCACAGAATCCACAGCATCCACGTCTCGGTCTCGATTGCAGATATTTGTGTCTTGATGTGTTTGTTCGCGCTTCTTCCGTGTCGGACAGGGTTCGGAGGTTTCAACATACTTCCCAGCAGCGGACTCGGAGAAGGAAGAGCAGGACATCAGACTGCTTCTTCTTCTGAAGCTCTTCGACGTACTTGAGGGCACCCATCTTGACTGTGTCGGGAGGGACGGCCGGTGTTAGCTCGATACTGATGTAGATGGGGAGGTAGAGGGTGAAGAAAAAGACGGGAGGGAAAGCGTCTCGCAACGGGTTTAGGTTTTTGGGATAGGCAGACAAGCGATGGAATGCGCTCACGTACCAGGTTGGGAATTGAGGCCTGCAACAATGGATGGTCGAGTGTCGTTGGGTGGTCTTGTTGAGAGAGGAATGGAAAATCTCCAAATCAATTGACCAGAAATTTGGTGGCTGAGGGGATTGTGTGGGCATTTTGCTGCGAAAAATTAAGCGATTATGCGCTAGTGTATTCCTAGAATAGTGCGCTCAGGGTAAGCTCCATCTAATGAGCCACAATCACCGCCACATCTTTAGTCCTGCAAAATCCTACGTAGTACCTAGGCACAGCTATGACAACTGTGGCTCGTTGGGATACAGCTGCATTGTGAGACCTTCCCTTTCAAGTGAAAGGTCAAGTACATGGCTATATCACATGTAATTGAGCAGTCGGTCAAACTTTGCGAGGGATAAGAATATTTTCGCTATCAAAGCCTATGTAGCTGAGGCTATCTTGACTCGCTAGTGAGGTTGGACCCCAGCAACCTGCGTGTAGACTGTAAATCTCCCTTCATATTTGCGTGCTATCATATTGTACCTTCAACCTTTTTCTCTTCAACATTCCAGCGAGATTGAGCTACTGTACATCTTGTTGATAATTATCAGCCGATTCTAACCCACACGATTGCCGCCTACTGTGCGTCGTCTGTTACGATGCCTGTCGTATAGCTGTCTTTCCTTTCTTCCGAAGGCAAAGTTCTTGCAATGGCCGATAATTGTCTCAGTTGATCTTCGGCAATATGACCCCATGTCTCTTCGTCAAGGGGTTTTTGCTCGTTCCTGAACAGCTCCTTAACTCGCTGGTCTTTCTCACTTGTGCCTGTTAGGTTGATCTCTGGGTTGGCTGCCAACTCGGGTGCCAGTACCCCTCCCAGCAGAGTCTCTCCGTACCTACCGCCGTACGCCAGAAGTTCTTTCGTGTCCTGCTCGTCTTGTTTCCAAGTGGTTATAGGAAGCTCCAACTTTTCGGACTGGAGTCGCTCTTCCATCGTTTTAAGTTGCTTCAAAACCGATTTGAAGCCGTCGCTGTCGGCCTGAGCTTTTTGAAACAAGGGATGATCTTCCTTTCGTAGTGCGCCCAGTCGCCCATGTTTTCTATCAGGTAACTGCTGCGAAAGTTGATTCATCATCGTACTATACTTCTGTTGGTCTTTGGCACTGATTTGGCCAGGTCAGTCTGAATTTCTTTGAACAATCGTATCAGTGATCGAATACTGACAACTCCTTTTCCTTTTCACGGCGAAAGGCCTTCAGCTGCACGTCCCGTTTCTTTATCTCACTCTGAAACTCTTCCAGGAAAGCTTCCGATTTGTCCGCCACTTTCTTGAGCGTATCGGCCATTTTTCGGTATCGTCTACTTACCCGGATCAGTTCTGATCCTCGTCTAGTACGATAGGTGGGATATGTGCTCACTGGCTCCCGGCTCGGCCGGGATCTTCATCGTACTCCCCTAGACGGGAAAGCCTGTTCTTGTTGCGTGGCTTTCTCACAGACTGTCCGACTGTCCTGCCTGGGCGGGAATCACAGTTAGGTAACATAAAGGTGTGTGAATATTGTAATATTGAGTGATACTCACCGTCGTTATGCGCGGTGCCTTTGGTTTTCGCCTTGGGCATCTTGTCTTAAGTGCTCGGTACCAACGTGGAAGGCCGGCAGCCTTACGAACGACTTGCCTTAGGCGGTTGGAACGAAATAGGAGGATGTCCCCGGTTATTGCTCGAAGGACAACTGTATACGCTGGTGGACAAAACTCGATCCGGACGAGGAAATCAAGGTGGTATGGTCTATGAGCAGGCTACAAACTTAAGAGACCAGAGTTTTTGTGTGTTGGTGGGGGGTGGATGCGAAGTAGTGAGTAGGGACAGATGTGATCAGCCCAAGTCAGACGGGATGCAGCTGGGTTGAGAAAGGAGGGAGCAGGTGTTGCTCTTGCCGACGCGTCCCAGTAGATACCTACATGTATTCTTCACTGGGCGAACTTGCCTGCTGTCATTATACCAGGTTGTACCTGCCTGCAAACAAACGTAGGGGTGCACCAGGGGAAGCCTCAGTTGGGCAGGCCGGCTTTCTACTCCAGACACCTCATAGTCCACAATGTCATCTACGTACCTTCCTACCAAAGTGTCAGAAGGTACCTTCGTGCATCATACCAACATAAGTAGGAGGTAGTGCCAACATATGCAGGTAATCCGCCCTGCTTTCAAGGCGTATTTACCATTTTATGGCCTTTACAGAACGCTTCATGATAGGAGCAGTAAATTCGCTGTATTTTTACCACTATTGCTACCTATGTATATACCCACCGCTGAGTTCAAAGCTGCTGCCAGCTGTGCGACTTGTCCAAACGAACATGATAGCCACATTCCATACAATTTTTGCCCAGTTGGTCGTACACAGTTCACCTCGGGATTACCCAACAACAGTCGAAAAGTCCAGTTTTTTTGCATCAAATTACACCCGTACCGTGCAACCATCGCAGTCTATATTCGCCTCCTTTGAATCCAGTGATAGTTTTATCTTGTTGCCAAGTCTTAATGCCGTCGTCATGAGTCAAGTGAGTCGTGAAGGAACAGAAGGGGGGCTGGGACTAGACCCCGTTCCTGCGCCTATAATTCCACCCGCGTCTTTAGCCGTGTAAAACAAAGTCCGGCCAACACCAAAAGTTCAGTCACCTTCTTTATCTGCCCTGTGTTATCGGGGGTTGCTATGATACGAATGAAGTATAGTACGAGAAGCGAATGTTAGTGGCGGCGCATGTCCACGTTGGAGAAACAGAACACTTTTAACGAGAGTTCAGGGACAGTCCCTGGATTGCAGTAACCCAATCGTTCTGAGCAGCCAGGCTGGGTTGTGCTTGGTCGTGTGTAGCCGGGGCATCGTGAGGACTTGTGAATCTTGCGCGCATGGTCGGTGGGAATTCGCCGTTCTGCGAGAATCCTGCACCGTAGGAATCCATGGTTTGCATCATGCCTGGCATGTAACCGGCTGCTCTAGGAGCGCCACTGTAGCTTCCGTATCCCGAATATGGGAAACCAGCCGAAGGATAAGCCGAGCCACCAGCTGACGGCCTGTCTGTGGCATTGAACGGGGTGCTGAAGGGTGGCTGGAACGAGCGACCGGTTGGGTTGGCATTGGCAAACGTGGCCTGCGATTCCTGGGCCGGATTGGCTCGTCTGTCCGTGTTGTTGGAAGCTCCAGCCCGGCCTAGACCAACGGCACCAGGGCCGACACCACTGGGCGCTTGCAAACCGAGAGTTGGGCTGGCAAACGAGGCTGGGTTGATGGCCGACATCCAGATTCTCGTTTTATAAATTTTGAAGAGATCGGTGACAAGAGAGTTGAAATTGATGTAGGAATCCGCAAAATAATAAAAGGTCAGCTTCTTCCAATCCCTAGAGCCAAGTCAGCAAATATCACCACTTTGAGCAATCATCACACTTACATTTGGAACTCGGCGTCAAGGATTTCCATATTGAGACCGTGCTCTTTTACCTTTTGCATGCACATGCGCTTGGCCTTTGCCTCGTTTCCCTCTTTATCACGAAGGCCGTGGATCTCATGGCTCTGGGCGAGACGTTTGATCATTTTGGGTTTCAGTTCACCTGAGTTAGGCTCCTGCATATGGTGCCCGCTTGGAGGACCCATCCCTCCAATAGCACTTCCCTGGAGGCCATTCGAAGCAGCCATCAGACCAGCCCCAGTGCCCTCTTGTGCAACCGCATTTTGCGAGTACATCACAAGCCACTTATAGTGTTCCTCGGCATAGTGTTCCTTCAGGTCCTTCGCGGTTTGCCAATCGACGTTGTCTCGGGCGACAGTTCCGAGATCCGTACCTCGATCAGCTTCAACAATGACCAGGTCACCAGGTTTGACGGTTAAACCAGTGCCCTCTTGAATATAGAAGACATCTGCTCGCGAACATTTGAAGAGTACAATGTGCAAGAGTTGATTATGTCTCGGCTGACTCATGCCATACATACTTCTATGTGGCGAAGGTGGACGATTTGCGTAGCCGGCCGTCAGCCCATAAGACTGTTGGTATGGGGCACCGTACGCTGAGGACGCGATAGTTTGATGAGTGCTTGGAAGATTAGGACCGCCAGAGTAATACGAGACTTCAGTCATGGTTAGCTCAAGATATAGAACAATAGACAAGGAACCCTTGAAACTTACCAGGGCTACTTGTGTTAAAACCAGCAGCATCTGTGAATGCGGTGAAGTCCTGGTTCTGGGAGGCATCGGGTGACGTTGCCTCGTGCAGGGACGACACAGCTTCCCCCATAGAGCTAATAGAAGGTTGTCGAGTAGGTACATCGGCAAATGAGTGTCGTCGACTCTGGGGGATATCAGACAGTCCCCCGAAACCTAAAGAACTCTGCCAGAATGCTCTCTTCACATGATCCAGCTTACGGTTTTCCGCAGTATTGTAAGGGGGTCTGTACGAGCCTCCATATTCGCTCATGCGGCGGGCAAAAGCTCGTTTCATCATAGGATCTTGTCCATCGTTCATTTCATCAAGCTCATCGACTGCGTAGTCTGATTCCTCTGGCACCGGATCGTGAAGGCTGTACCCATTCCCTAGACCGTAAGTGGCGGCAGTGGATGCACGTGGTCTAAGTCGCGAACTCTGGTATTGCTGCTGTCGTAGTAAGGCGTTCTCACGAGTAAGCATTTCGATCGTCTTGGCATCCGCACTTTGTTGAAGAGCCGTTTGTGCGGAGTCACTGGCGCTTTCTTCATCATCCTCAACTTCCTTCACCTTCCCAAGCATAGCACCTTCACTTGACATCTCGCTCAGCATACTAGGCCGGGAGGGACGGTGTTGTAGTCCTGGAGGCCCGACGGGACGTGATCTCCCAGCTAACGTAGATGACGGGGGCATCGAAGTGGTCGATTCTGGATCCAACTGCCCAACAGAATAAGACTGCGAGCGATATGTTTTCGGAGTCGGATGTAGCGGTATGGCGAAGGGAATTTGTGAGCTGGTCCCTTGTTCTCGAGGAGTAGGAGATGTTTGCGACATTGAGGCCTCGCTGTTGAAAAAGCTTTGGCCCGGAGGTACAGTTGAAGTGGGGGATGGCAAGACCTCGGTTAGCCGAGAGGGTGGTTCCTTCCGCTCAGAAGTCCATATCCCAGTGCCCCAGGGAAAGGAAGACGGTTGCGGATGTGGCCGACCCAGGGTTCCAGATGATGAAGAATGCGATGCCCATGTACCAGCGCCTGCTTCAGCCGCTGGCGTGCTCGGATGAGACGCTGTCGGAGACATGGAGCTGCCAGCAAACGAGCCTTTTCTGGGATGAGGGATACTGGCTTGCGACGTGTCATTCAGCCAAGATGCGCGCCGGACAGGTTTCTGGGGTTGCATGGCAGCTTGGGGAGGGTCCTGTCGGTGGTTGTCTGGCTCATCATCAGAGCTGGCAAGAGCCTCCGAGTCTGGAGTAGATCTTCGGACGTTGAGCTTGTCAAGAAGAAGAGACTGATTATTGGGCGCAAGACCAGCGATACCCCCCTGGCCGGCCTTCTGTGCAGATCCAGGCTTGATGTTACTGGCGCTCATGATCCGTAAATGAACATGAATTCTCTTTAACAGTATTCAAATTGCCAGCCACTCGCGTTACCACTGAAGTTCGGGACTTATATATTTCTAGCGTAGGGCAACGAAAAGTAGGGTGCTTCGTAGGAGAATTGGATTGTCTAAGAAAAGCTTGTTCGAATATTGAAAGCTATGTTTGAATTGGTGTTGATGGAGTCGTAAAGCTGTAGCAGATATCAGCACACGTTGGTAAGTTAAACTGGGCTGAGCAAGATATTTCTTTCAATGGCAAGAGAAACGCCGGACTGGGCGTTTCTAGCCCCGAATTAAACTTTACCAGAAACCTAAACGCTGAATATTGCCTAACTCTACCGGACATCGGCATGCGTTTATAGCAATATTAAACGCTCGCGGGGGATATGTGTGCATGAGACGGGAAAAACTCGTTGTACTGACCAGTCTGAGTATTATTACGTCTATCATGGGGTATCGCGAATCCGTCTAACTACCGACCAGAGATCAGGGAATGGAAAAGGAAAAGAAAAGAAATAACGGCAACGGCTGCACTGAAGAAATGCCCAGTCCGGAACGTAAGCGGATTGGATAAGGCGTCCAGACACGCCGCGACAGGGCCCGTTCTGCAGCCTAAGACAAGACAAGAGGAACCGAATGTGGAGGAACGTGTCAGCTGCGAGAGACAAGGTCGCAGGGCGTTTTTTTTATTTCGCGTGTCTACCGTAGGACAAGTTGGATCGGGAGGGTTTGGAGAGTATTCGAATAAGGTGTCTAGTACAATTGGCCGCGCGAGCGAAGGTATCAACGAAATTATAGTTACGGTGGAGACGAGACGAGAGGGTGATGAGGTGAGTTTCTGTAAGGGCGCTCGGTCTGTCTCCTTCTTCTTTATCTTCTTGTTTGTTCTCTTTCTTCTTTCTGCTCTTCTCTTCCGGGCAGCTCACTTCGACGATTTGCGACGGCGCTATATGCGGCGGCCCATTGTCGAAGGGGTCGGGTCGGATCGTCACTAGGCTGTTGAGGCGAGCGTGACGCACCGGCAGTGTAGGAGAGAACGGGTGGTCAGCCTAACAACTCGAGGGCACGGCTGGTTGGAGGATTGCGACAAGACTCGCGAGGAGACAAAGGGAATAAAAGGGGGGAAGGTGGGAAGAAGGAAGGCAAGAGGCGAGGACGAGAGGTAGATAGGTGATTTGGGAGCGGGGAAGAATGTTGAGAGAGAGTTGAGAGGGCGTCTGCGCAGCTAGACAGCCAACTACCCAGGTAGGTAGCAAAGAAGTCCCCTAATGTTAGGCACGTTGCGACCGCCTGCAACTTGTAGTGGTACCTTGTTCTTTGCTACTCCTGTACTGCTAGCGTAGAGGTATTGCCGCTAAGCTTCTCTCGCGTCCGCTTTGTAGCGGATAGGTAGGAAGGTGGCTGGTGGAGATCAAAGTTCGCCAATGCGTGTTGAATCCGTACTGTGGCCACCCCGGACAGAGACTTCCATGCCTGTCTCTATAGTACTTAGTAGACAAGCATTAGCTAAACCGCCTATATATAATGCTGTATGGCGCACAGGTACACTACACTCTGAGTATCCCTGCTTTGCCCTGTCTACGCTAAGGTCTTGCCCCAGGCGCGTGTGGGTAATTGGAGACGGGAGGTACAGAATACTCCTAGCCCTAGATATCTCTAGTCTAGACATAGGTCTCTATACTTATCTCGGCAGGGAAACATCATCCTAGCACTTTACCTAATAACACCCCAGAAACAGAATCAACAACGCCTGAACCACACCATCATGCGACAGATGGGTGTGTCTCGGGCGATTTAGAAATACAACCACTGTCATTTCCACATGATTCCAACCCACCTATATTCAACTATCTAGGGTATGCGTTCAACCCACTCGGCTAGAAAGATTGTCTTTTACTGTATGAAATAGGTAGATTGACGAGATCCTCGACTTCTTGGTCAAGGTAAGGCAATCTGAAATCCACCCTACAACATCTCCGTAGTATGCTACATATAATTCTTGAGACTTCCTATAGATGATTATTATTATATGTAGATAGGTTCTCATACACGGTTCACAGCGTGTTCTTCGGAAGTTCAAATAGTACTCAATCACAAGCGCATTACACACCTGATCTCTGTAAGCACACACGGCTCAGCGTCAGCAGAGTCGGTGGTCGGGTATAGCATTCAACGGAAGATGCTATGGGTGCTCGACAATAGGGGCTCGTACGATCCAGAGATGGTCTTTGTAGTAGCGTAGTTGGAGACAACTCGAACTACCGTACTGTATATAGCATACCTATTGTACATACAGATCTTGGTACATATATGGGTATAAGGCGAAGTAATACCTATGCATGCAGATAGGTATGTAGGATGAGCAGACAAGGATAGTTCTATTTGAAAGTAGGTACCTCATGTACCTATGTTACGTTGGGTTCTTTAACGAGCACTATAAATCATTGGGTCTCTTTCGCCCACTTCCCAGGTACCTCTGCGTAGACATGTAGGCATTACTGTATGCGGCAAACTCTAATATGGTGTAGGTATTGTATGTGGTTTAGGTTCGATACAGGTGAACGCACCTCTCCGGATTCCCAAGAGGTCTACCTAGGTATGTATGTATATACCTGTTCCTCAATGCACCAATGGTACGGTAGGAGGTATGTATACCTATCAATCTACATACATGTATCTAGTTAAAATTCGGTTTCATTCCTCCTGCCTCCTTCCACTTCCTCTCAGGTTTTCATATGCATCCTCCTCTCCTTTCTCGCGATCCCGCCATCTCCAAATAATGCATGACGCTACACTGACTACCATCTCCTTTTTCATGGCCCCATTGGGTGTCTGGTTAATATAACCTTCTTCCACCCTACTGCTGCATGTGCGCTAAATTTGGTGTGCAGTGGATGAGTTTCTCGAAGACACACAGTTGGACGGACGCGGTGACGGCGGAGATGCTTGGGTTAGGTCCTGCATTCGACCAAGCACAGGCTTGGAGTTCTCCGCCTTAATTTTACACTAGCATCGACAGCTCTGTGTGTCCTCCGCCGAGAACTCCCTGTTCGGGTCACAAACAAAGCCGGTCCAAGCTTGCAATGGGCGTCCGACCAATGATGTCTCCACGACGGTGACGGTCTCTTCGGCCGGGGATAAACTTCGAACGCGTTCGACAGGTACGGGCTACGTGGGTATGCAAGCGCAAAGAGCCATATAGCACAGGGCATAGTTGGTTATTTCAACATGTTCGTCTTAACGTATATTTATTCCCCGACCCCCACAGCCGTTGTCGCTCTGGACAGGACTCCAGAGCAGATGCCTTTGCTGCCGTCGCAGTCAGTCGCCGTAGTTAGATTCCATGACAACACCCGCTCCTATCCAAGTAGCCCAGCGAACCCCAATCAGCATTTGAGTTTCGTGGTCGTCATTTTTTGCCTTAGAGCAAGGCGGCCATGATCGAAGATGTACATACACTAATCCACTAGTAACGTCTTGCAGCAAACCCTCGTCGGACCTGGGCAGGCGAAAAGGGTTCCTCTAACAGGTGCCACCCTCCATGACCTCCTGAGTGCAGAGACGGAGGAGTGTGGCTGGTCTGGTTCCAAGGATGTCTGCTCGGTCTCCTGATTGGCTCTTTAATCAACCGCCGATCCCGCCCAATGCTTGCTTGCCGGCCGACTGCTCTCGAGACAGCTTTGACTGAGGTACACCACAACGGCCAGTACAGCAGACGGTGACCGACAAAGCTACATTGGGCCTCCTGCGTCTGTTTCATGCATGCAGGTCAAATGGCGGTTACGCGACGAAGGCTTTCTCTTTCACTGCCGGGGGGCCAGGTGTTTAGGTCTGCACTAGAAGTCGACCGGAAACTCTCGTTCATTACGTAGCGCTCAAGAAGTGACGGGGGCACTCGCCAGAAGTTGCATCCATCGATGTCTTATGGGGATGCAAGACTTGGTGTTGTAGCAAACACTGGTCTAAGCAAGCACTTACTTAGTACGGCCGACGAAAAGCGTCCCCATCACTCTTCGGAATGGAGGGCAAGGGTGGTTCGGGGCTGAGGTGGTAGCGGGGAGGGAGGGTCTGTTTCCCACCCGCGGGACAAATGCCAACGGCTGTAACGAATCACAGATCCCAAACTCGACAGATTCTATAGGGACACGCGATGTTCTCCTTCTCGCCCCTGCGGGCTAGTATTGCCCACATACTAAGTACTGGCAATCTAACGATGATTGTGCCACCAAGCGATGAGCGATGGTGTCGTTGGCTGTGCGAAAGGCGTAGCAGGGCCCAAGGCGTTGCACAGCATAAAACATGTGACGGTCTCAACAGAGAAGCAAGTATTTACGTTATGACCATCAACGCTTGTCATCGTGGCGTGCGTCCGCAAGCGCCGTACCTAACTACACTAACTAGGCATGCCTACTGCATTTGTGCATTGTCTTTCTCTCTCCGCAGGCGACAGCCTAAATAGCGAGTCATCCTGTTACGGATCCACAGAAGGTCCGACGGCATTCTATTCCAGCCCCCTTTTCAAGTCAACCACTTGGACAAGGCTCTTTCGTTGTTGTCTCCTTCTCTAGTAAGGCAAGTCGTCCATAAGAATGAGGTTCAACGTAGACACAACTCATGCGGGATCACCGAGTGTTGGCATTTGAGGACTGCTCTACAAGACCTTTGAATGTGTAGGAGGAGTTTCGTCACTGCAGTCTCGCGCTAAAGACATCATGGGCAGAACTAGGGGTGGCTCCGGCGCTACCGTGCAAAGGTAGCCTAGAATGAGTGACATACCTAGAATCTTACCCCGGATTCTCCCCTCGCGATCCCTTCGTCTGCGGGTAGCGGGTCCGGCTTACACCGTACTAGTAAAAAGGTACCTTGTACATCTTGTAACTGTACGGCCAGCTTTGATTCGATTGCCAAGCTTGCGTCACGCAGACGCATACCTTATATTACACTTAAGGTACATACATACGTGCCTACAGATTGATATTACCCCGACGGAAAATAGGTAATCATCTAGTTATTCAATTGTTTCCCGTTCTTTTACTGCGATGGCAACAAAACTTTGCTTATTTGAACTACAGGGTGCAAATCAAGGAAGCTTTGGAGCCACTTAGCGGTTGCAATTACGCAGCTAGCAATCCATCTAAACTACCTATGCACTGGCTGGGCAAAGAGCATATGTAGAGGGTTGTAAAACCCGTGCTGTCACCCGTCCGGTCCGAGGGAGTCTATGTCAACTCGCGATTAATAAGTACGACGCAATCATTACTACCCAGCCCTATTCAACCGATACATTTATTCTTCCATTACGAGGACCGACGCATGCTACGAGGACTCAAATACTCGCTCCATGATCGCTGCAAAGAAATACGCCGTCAATGCGGCAAGAAACTAATTTCAAGCATATCCCAGAGATCGAATGAGATGAGAGACATCACGAAAGCCGTGAACCATGCAGTTTGACGTACGATGCGTGTCTTGTTGCGGGGGCGGGAGGATGCTGGCCTATTAGAGGGTCGAGATGCAAAAAGCTTCCAAGCTGCACGTAACCCATGTGACCACACCAGAGCACTCTGCTCACCATGACCACCGGTGCAGCTGTCATGCTACCTAGAGCCCGTTAGTCTCTGGACTTCCTCACAAATATACACTACCACCCCATGTCCACCCCGCCATCGAATCAGACTGACCGGTCTACGCGCGGCCAATCACAAAGCTACTGCATCATGCCAGAGACTTAACTAGAACATGTGTGTTTTGGTCAGGCCACAGCTTATTGGCGATTGGAAAAGCAGGCCGGCCCCTCCCAGAGCTACTGTGTATGCCAAGCATTTTTCCTACCTGGATAAAAGATATTGAGTGCCGGACATTATGCCCCTCGATTGCCACCGCGGGACAAGGCCAGTACACTACACCTCGGACAACCAACAATTACTGTCTAGCATTTCAACTCTGACAGCATTTTTTGCGACCGGCAGTGAAAGAAGGATGTTGCAACTTTATTCCTCGCTAACAATCTCCAAGCTCCGGGAAAGATACTTCCCGCTCCTAGTTCCGATCACAGGGTAGAGAGACATGTTTGGTCGAGCAAGTTGAAAAAGGCATTACATCATGTTGATACAGTGCTAGGTTTAGTGATTGCCTACCCTGGAACAGAGTCTAGGGATCCTTTCCCTGGTGTTGTCGGGGCTGCGTCGGGCCCTTTCTGTTCACGTAGTTTCTCCTCAAACTTTGCAAATTCCAGCATGGAAATCTCCTCTTCTTGGTCCAACACTTGCTGCACACCCTTGACCTCCTCAATCTGCAGGAAACCTAATCAGCGCCGTCTACACAGCATTGGAAAAGTACCTCGTGAAAAAAAATGGAACAAAGACTGAAACCGACACGAGGAGAGGGGGGATGATAAGAGGAAGACTTACATAGTGCATCAGCATGCCCTCAATGCCGTTCTGTAACGTGACAGTGCTGGAGTCACATGTTCGGCACGCACCCCTCAGCTTCAACATGACGTAACCGTCCTTGAACCCGCGGAACTCAATATCACCACCATCTTCCTGAATGGCGGGGCGTATGCGGGTCTCGAGGAGCTCTTTGATCATACCGACGACTTCCTCGTCATTCTCGTCGTATGCCAGACTGTCGCGTTCAATCCCTTGCCCGTGCTCTCCCTCCTCACCCGATGCGGCCGATGCGGACCCGGCCCCTTCCTTCACCGTGACCAGCTGCTGGTTCGACGAGACGGCCTCGGTGATGAGACTGAAGATCTCGGGCTTGATGTGCGCCCAGTTAGCGTCCGGCGCCTTCGTAACGGTGATGAAGTCAGCGCCGTAGAACACCGAGGTCACGCCGTCGGTGTTCATGAGCTGCGCGGCAAGCTGCGAGGGGTACGGCGGCGCGATGGTACTCCGTGCGTTCAGGTACTCGATGAAGGGGATGCCAAACTCGGGTGGGATCACGGGGTAGTTCGGAAGAAACTTCAGCGCATCGGGATTTGGCGTGTTTTCGGTCTGGATGAAGATGCTGCGGGCGCCGCGCGACACGGGAAATGCAGCGAAGGACGAGCTCGGCGGGGAGACCGTTGTCGGGCGCGCTTGCGCTATGCGACCGAGCGATCGCGCGCTCGTGTGTGCGCTCCGCGCTGCCACGGCCTCGTACAGCCGGCTACATCGCTCGGGACGAGTTCGTCGGACGGCGGCCGAAAGCAGACCCGGTGCGGGCCGAAGGAGTTTTGCGGAGGGCATTTTACTTGGTTACTGCCATAAGCTCTTAGGTATTGAACGATATTCGATGACTTAAGAGTAGATGATGATTGAGCTAAATAGGTGTGGGTTTTATGGTTATTGTTATTTCGAGATGCATTGCTTGCCTCGAATGTCCGATAAGATAAGGGAGGCGACCGGGCTTATAAAGCAGTGGCAATGACGCAGAAAATGATTGCCGTGAACCTCGGGGAGGTCAGTGAGGAACGAGAACGAATCGGCAATGACGTTTTGCTAATGCCGACGAAGCCAGCTGCTGGCAGCTGGAGCTTCTTGTCTAAGTCCTCCGATGGCGAGGGTGTATTGAATTGGAACCGCCATTTAGAAGTTTAAAAAGAGGATATTGGAATTTATTTGCACGTACATGAAGACCTTACTGTAGGCTCGTCTCATTCAAATTAGTCAATATCATTCCATTCACTCGTTCCTAGCTAGACATGGTACCGTAGAGCCTTGAAGTGAACCCTTGGAATTTCACACCAACCAGAGACTTACTTATAGATTTCCTTTCCCCACATAAAGATGTTCTGTGCTCAGCGAGGTACCTACGCCGGTATCCACTATCCAAAGGTACCTACATGTACCCGTTGCTCGAGATACTGAGTAAGGCCGCCCTTAAGTGGTAGATGAAATTGTTGATGCCCTACCTCTACATCGCGATCCCAGCAAAACAGCAAAGGTAAGCCGTGTTTTCTTATTGTGCAGTCTCACTACAATTGGAAGCTTCGGTGATCCTCTCCCACAGAAAATTCATCTCTGTCGACGTTGTTCACCTTCACTGGCGCATTGAATGCATGCATATGAAGGTACCCAATAACCGCACCTTCACTTCCCTCCATTGACCGTTCTCATGTTACTGAACCTCATTATGAACAAACAATTCTTAAAAGTCCATGCTATTCAGCAGGGGAAGTTACCTGGTTACCATTATAGTTCTATGGGGTATTAACAATAGGACAGAAAAACAAAATCCTTCGCTTACCTAAATTTTTCAATGTCAACACACCACTTTCATGCGCTAACTTACATTGATAAGTCACAGGATATATCATGATTCTTTTGAGCTTCGGGCGTCACCATATATATCTTCTTTCTCATTCATTTCCCGGTTCAGAATCAGCTCAGAATTTGTGACTTTCTAGCCTATAAAGTTGAAAGCCTCCTATGGGCCGGACCTGTCTCGACCAAGTCTCAGCCAAAAGTCTCTTTTCAGCTCCAATCAGCAGGAGTTTCTTGATACCCAGTCTTAGGCCTGTTAGACGGTTCCTGGTTGTCCGAGTGGCTTGCAAGACATATCTTTCATTCTAGAGATCCGTCTAACGGTCGGTCATGTCTCCCACACGTCCCCTTTGTGGCACGTGCAATACAGTCGAAGGCAAATATAGGTGCCCTCGTTGTGACGCATATACGTTAGTCTTATTCCAATGTTACCTTATAAATGGACTACGCTGATAGATGTTTGACTTAGCTGTTCTCTGGCCTGCTCCCGTGAGCACCGCGACACTCACCCGGCTGTTGAGGAAAAAGCAGAAACGCCGAGAGGCAATGGCCTGGACGAGGTAGTGCAGCCCGCCATCTCAAATCAACAGCGCCCCGAGAAATTATCCGATATTGCCGACTCGCCAGAGTACAAGACCCTTCTTCAGCGGTATCCGGACTTGGAACAATATCTCTGGAACATCGCCACAGCCACAGATCCCCCCAAGCCTGCCCGCAATGGTAATATACCTCGTAAGGCGAACCAACCGTGGACTCAGGAGGTGGGGATGAGCAATGCGGTGCATATGGTGCAGTCCATCAAGGCATCCCCGGGTGACGTTAGGGACGCCCTCCGGGAGTTCAGCGACCTGGTTTCCATCTTCAAGACCAGGATGCAGACCCAGGATGACCAGATGCGAAGACGGCGGGCAGAGGAGGATGCCGAGATTATTGGCAAACTTTTGCGAGAAGAGAAGTCATGAACGACGGCTTCTCCCTTAATTCGACTCAGACCGAAAGATTGGTAATATAAGCAGCCCCGGCGTGTCCATGCTTATGATGAGCGATTGCTTATCGACAAGCTCAAGCGGATTATTTCACTCGGTCGTAGGTTTCTCCTTGCACCCACTCAAAGTTTACTTCGGATTGCTAACAGCATGTTACTAGCTACACTCAATATAAAATTGTGTTGGTCCTTGGCACGTTCACAACGTTTACTACTGAGACAATTGAGAAATAGTGGGAACCACAATGATGGGTGACTATCTGTTATGAGAGGATTTCGGTATTAGTCTGGCATCGCCATATCGACGTTGAGGCACAGAATTCTGTGCTTGCCCGCTAAGGTGTTCGCATAGCTACGCGGTTTCCTAGGCTCACTATTTATTTTGACACCCCAGTCTACTCAGATTTCACCATTGCCGTAGAAGCCAGGTGCGGGTATTTCTTGTCTCAGAATGGCTATGACCAAGTATATATCAAAAGAATTGAGACGAGACGAACATTGTATTATATAGTCAGATCGGTCTGTAGACGTCCGTTGACAGTTCTACAAAGTTACAGTAATTGTACGCACTATATGTAGCTTCCCTTGAATGGATTATTGTGACTCAGAGAGATGTTTCGAGCATTACCATGTGCTCATCCCTTGCTTCTTCACCGGTGTCTTAGCCGGCTCGGCCCTTACCGCAGATGTCTCAGTCTCACAACACTATTAGCGTCTCATTTCTTGTCGCCGTTTCTGCTTTACGGCCCTATACTTATTGCAAACGTGTCGAGCGTGTCGCTCGATAGTATGGCCATCACAAGCCGCCATTCGCGATAGTCCAAGTAACACAGACGTGGTGGCTTTCTGGGACTAATGCGCGCCTTATCTACCCATGTATAGTCGGTGTTCAGCGTGAATAAAAGAATAACTCTCACCCTCACCACGACTCTAAACCCCCTCTTCCGAAGCACTTGGAAAGCACGAGGAGATTCCGACCACGTTCTCATCTTATATTAAGCAGGTAGAACAATCCTGTGACATATCACAAGGTCCCACGGCCTTTTATCTTATGATCAGCGAGTCCTTGCATCTGCTGCAGACGGATGTGCTCATTGGACGCCACATCCATCTCGCGACCGCAACATACCAATTTGGAAAGCCTTATCTGAGACAAACTGCGAAAATACGGCATCCATGGGAAAGGTGTCTTAGGCACGATATCACTCGCCTCATATACAGCCCTTGTGTCTTGTTCGTCGGTGTCTGGATGGGTTTGTGTTGCTTCTATCTCGTTTTTACGCTAGATAATCCAAATCTAGCCAGTTGCTGCGAGTCCTACATTTGATCTCCGACTTGCTGCTCCGTCGACCCCTGCGTCGAGCTTTATTCCCGGGATTTAAAGCCATCATACGATGACGACGTCATTTCGGCGTATTACGGGGTGTTCGACGACTTTGCCGATTTTCTGTTGGAGCATGGAAGGTAAATAAGACAACTTTTCATCTCTATGAACAATCGACAGTTCGCCTGTTTGCTACATGCTTGATCTGGGCTGGATGACGGTGGTAGACGCTATCGAGAGTACGTTTTCTTTAATACCTTTCCTTTTTATCGTCTTGAAGCATTCGCGTATCGTGTTATTCTAAACGATAAACATCAGCTTTCCATTCCGGCAGGTCAGCTAACATTATACTCTGCAGAAGACATTTCCACTACTACAGCCAATTTGCTACCACACTCATATAGCCCTGGAAATCAGAAATGTGCCAAATATCTCTTTATATATGATGGATTCAAAAGCTAGGCCGTTTCAACTACTTGCAGATATACAATTATGAAGACAAAATTCTCGAACCTGGATACCGAACTTCAATATGCGAGCACTAGGATTAAGAGCTTTCTAGATGAAGGCGAAACCGCAAAAGTTTCCTCTACTGTTGTGCTTAAGCTGGGTTAGGACTGTCATACGAACTGTTGCTCCTAACAACGGAGGTCTATCTCGAGTGGTTTGGAGCGCAAAAGATTATTGCGAAGATTACATCATTCAGCGAACTCTCGAGACATCCATATTTCACACAAGCCGGAGCTTTTCGGTTTTTTAAATATAAGTTTGCGCGAGAGCTATTTATTTACAGTTTCTGAAACACAAGTGGCGAATCACCTCGATATCCAGGGAAACTATACTCTACGACAATGACGACTTGGGATGGCGATTCGAGCGGCTGTTCGAATGAGCGCGACCTATACATTTTGGAGGTCAACTACCTATTCTGGTATGGACCATACCGAATCGATAGGCTGTTCTCTTTTATAACTTCTTTCGGGCTTACTCACAAGTGTGACTACGACAGCCGTGCATGTTGTGCGATTATTCAGCGACGTGGTGGATCCGGGACGACGTTTCGCTCCAGGATCTGGCTGACGAACGAGTGACCACGCGTTAAGTTGTGACGAAGCCGGGGGATTATATGAAACATATAGTCCTACCATTATCATCGAAAGGGTAGAGACAGACAAGAGGGCGCTGGGGTATTCATGGCGAAGCAAGCAAGCACAAAGAAAAGAAAAGTTGGTAAGCAACAAAATGTTTTATTATCATCAAACCATTCCTCGTTTGTTCTCTGTTCGTATATTCATCCATTCACCCACCCATCTATCATCAAATCATACACACATAACACACCCACATATTTCTAACCTCGTTTCAGTCGTCCCCAAAACCCCAGCCGCGCAGACCGACTACTACTAGTGCCAGAGTGCGGACTCAAAGGCGTCGACCCGTCATCAGCGTCCGCCTCGGCCTGCTCATCACGGTCCTCTGGTATCGTCACAATGCGGATCCTATCGGTATTATCATTCTCCCCTTCGCCGTCTCTATTTATATCGCCGGCGCTGTTCTTCCTCCGATGACCCAGCTTTCCCTTGAGCGTGAGGATAGAAGTTGTTTTCCGCAGAAGCTTGGCGCCTCTCTTCTCATGCGGCAGTATCTCGTCGCTCTGCGTCCAGTCGACGCGGTGCTCGTTCGCCGTCGCCGTGTCCACGAGCGTCTCATCGGAGGAAGGCCGCATCCCGGCGTCGACATCGCCTTGGCTCGGGTACGCGTGTAGATGCAAGTCCGCCAGCGCTGACACGGTCCCGTCTTGGGGTTCTGATGCTCTCCTATCGCCTGGCCCGGACTTGCTCGACCGCCGCCACGGTATGGCGTCGTCGCCTGTGATCCGCGAGTCCTGGAACTGGTTCCGCCCGTGCTGCCTCTCCTGCTTGCTTCGTGCTCGCTGCAGGATCTTCCGCTGTTTGCCTGGTGTGATGCTCGAGTCGATCGCCGAGCGGTCTGCTGATGAGGCTCCTTGGACGTAGAGGCGGAGAGCAGCTTGAGACAAGCTGTGTACGGCCGACTTGTCGCTTTGCATACCGCAAGAGGTCGTTGTGCGGCTGAACTGTGCGGCCGCCTGGTCTGGGATATGTCGGTACTTTGGAGCCTCTTCCATGTTAACCTCAGATGGCACAACTATGGAGTGCCTGTTGCGTGACTTGTCCTCCGACGACTGCTGCTTGGACTTAGATATCGTCTTCACCGGCCGTCGAGGTGGCGCTGTCAACTCTGGCATCCAGGCCGCCGCGCTCGACGCTGCTAGACGCTCGATGTACATGTGCTGGAGTGCATCCTGATCCCTTTCCACCTGCGCCCACTTCGCGGGTAGGGCGTCGACCATTTGCCGTTGCCGCGTCTCGTTCTGTGCCTCTCGCTCGGCGATCACCACGTACAGCCTCCGACGCAAGTCCTCCGGGTCGAAAGGCTGTGACTTCGGGTGCGGCCTTTTGTTCCTGAACTGAGGTTTTGCCATGTCGATCCTGTCCGCCCCTCCAACCATGTTCTTCGTCGACGGCGGCAACGCCAGTGATATTTCTTTGGAATAGGCCATGGTTAGGTGCATGCTACTACTATTGAAGGTCGATTTGCTAGTATGAGTATAGCCAAGGCGGGAACCTGAGAGTCGGTGGAGTCCTCAACCAATATATATTGGATATAGCAAGAAGCGACAGGAAATGGTCAACAGCACCAGTGGAGTCTGGCGGTAGACGAGAGCCAGGGCTGTGGTCAAGGTCGTAGGGGATGTGGGAATTTTTCTTCGCCTTTCCTCTCTTGACTGGTCTGGTCCGGGTATATCTGCAGCAGGGAGTTGGAGTATGGTATCAGTATGCAGATATCCCATGTCACGTCACAAGCTGGCTGGCTAGCTGGGCTCGGCTGGCTAGCTACAGTAACTGGTCTCAAACCGGCACGTCTGCCGCTTTCCTTATCGCTGCACGGGTGTCGTTTGGAAACCAGATTTCAAACGCAAGCTCCGAGTGTGTTCAGCAGCCAACAGCCAAGATCAGGCGCCTGCAACGAGACTCTACGTGAAGGCGGGCTTGGCGATGGACCGCGGGCGAGAGATAGAAAGAGTGGAAAGGACCTAGGTTCGAGAACGGTCCTTGGGTACTACAAGGATGAGATCGTCTTATATATAAACGCCCCAATGGGCTGGGAAATAATATCCAACAAACGGGCGAGTCAAGCAGGCTGTTTGCAAACGCTACCGGGGGTTTCCAGGAAATTAATCCTCAACAGGTTTGAACTGCAGAGGAAGGGATCTCGAGTTCTTGAGAAAACCTTATTTACCAGCAAGTCTCGTAACGGGTTCTTACTTATTAAGGCCAAGCTGGTCGACCCGAGGAAGATGTCTGTCCTATGACTACTAAATAATACCTAGCGCATCATATAACCCTGGCCTCGTCTACAACCCGTGATAGGCACAGCGCTTTGTTCCCAGGGAAAACAGGGGAAGCTACCAAGCTACCAGTCGTATTTGCGAGACAAGCGTTCACTTGGGCCGCAGAACCAAAGTAGGACAGTGGTCACTTGACATGGCAAGAAAGACGCCGTTGCTAGCGGCCCAAGTCATTGGCCAGACTTGGACTCGGCTCACAGGGTCTTTGCTGCGCTTCTTCTGCCCCCTGTCCTTCCCCCTGCTTTCTCCACCGGCCACTAGCGATTCGGCTAAGCGATATGTGGCAGTTCGAGCCAGGGTAGTTTTCCCTTTTCTCTGCTACGAGGGGTCCATCTACCTGCCGGATCACGATCGGCAGCGGGGTGTTTTCTTGTGTTGCGGAGTCGGTCAAGAGGTAGGGTATTCTGAGTTCAAAGTGTAGAGCCGAGACTCTCTACTCCTTACTTTATGGGCGTACATCTTCCTCCCAAGTAAAGATGTAGGTAAATGTTTTTTTAAACTTTCTTGTTAACCGGGATCTTTGCCGAGATTTAAAACTAAACGCTACAGTCTTGTCTGTGCTGCATCATGTACTGATATCTCCCTGCCATGTGTGCTGTAGCCAGGCGGCGAAAAACATCTATCCCGACCACCTTGTCCCTGTAATGAGCCGTGACACCTCAATTAGCCCTTTTATTTCTTCTTCATTTTCCATTTCGTTATTTCCAATTTGCAATGGAGCAAACGCGAAGCTATTGGACACCTTTCAGTACACTACTTACTGGTAGAACCTGATCGTTCCACCAGCGAGATTACGGGGTGGCGTCGATGGGTGTTAGTTAACGTTACTGAACTCAATAATCGTCTCTTGACTTCCTGGTCACCAACTTGAAGAAAGTTAGACTACGACCAGGCTAACCATGTTTCGTCGATAGTCGGCCAGAGATCTACTAACATTGTTATAGAAACCAACACTAGCACCAGGGCTTAGGGTCGGGGACTGGTGCTAAATGTAGGTGGTCATGTATTGTAAAACTCAATAGGTTTTCGAAGCTGTACGTGAAGAGTCTGTGTGTGTAGTATACACTAGAGATTTCTAGTGTACATAGCGGAGCTGCAGGGTTCCTGTTCCTGTTTCTGTCTTGTGTCACTGGTGGCTGACTGCAGATGGGACTTCCCCAGGGGGAAATAGGTAGCGCAGGGGGGAACAGACAGGTTTTTTCCCTCTTCATGTCGCACATCCGTACCTTAATTCCCATCTTGCTAGGCTAACGAATCAAACCTGCAGTGATCTTGTGCTGTGTCTCCCACAACCCCCTTACTAGTATATGTATGTTATAGAGACGAGCCCTAATACGACATCTCTATTCCCACAGTTCATCATGCTGTATGGCCATTTTTGTCCCGTTGTGCGACTTTGAGTTTGCTGTTTAAGGATATAGCTCCTGTCGCGAGACATCACAGGATACATACGATAGGGCCGCTTACTCTTATTTTGTCCTACTCGGTAAACCCCCTTGGCACCTCACGTTCTGTCATGTTGGCATTGAATATGCTGTCATCCGATGGCCACTCCCTCCATTTGTCCCCACAGCTTGTCAGTGTGCGGCTACTGTACACTACCTACTTTAGAGGACAAAAGCACTTCTCTTTCGTTTGATGTAGTGTACAGCACTGGTAATTATTGAGTCTATTTCTAGGATCAAACCCGTTAGAGGAACTTACTATATGCGCTACCTAGAGCTAGGGTAGCGACATGTACATACATCAGACGACTATTCCCTAACAGCTGAATTTTGCTAATTATGTCTACTTGATGTTTTAAGTACTGGGTACTAAAAGTACTGAGCAGCAGAGATCTAGTAGAGGGGAGACACTCTTACTGTCGGTCTCGCTGCCATAAAGCCGGAATTGCGGCACAAGCTCGTGATGGCTTGAGTTGCATGCATACATACATACGACCTTACCACATCCGAACGAATGGCCTGTTAACCCTAAAATGGCCATTTTCTGATTACATCTGTGCTTCTTGCATTACCAGTGGCAAATGATCTGACATTCACTGCACACTACACGTGTAGAGTTGTACTTATATATATAGGTATATGTACACATGTTCGAGGATACTTACTTAGTAGCAGTAAACGGATGCTTGGCAGCGCAATTCATGAGCAGAGCTGTTCGTATTATTATTCATCGATACAACTATAGCGAGGATTCCTTGTGAACTATAATGTTAACTAATATTACACTCCCACTACAATCTGAACAGAATACCTAGCCTCGCTAGTGTACTATTTTCCCTCAATTGCTTACCTACGCAGCAGGCATAGCGATGATTGACCGCTTTTGCGTGGGTCTTTTGGACTCAGTCTAGATGTAACCCTGGTGTAATCGGGAGAAGCCAGCGATACAAAACGAATCTTGATTGCTCTACTTACACTAGCCGAAGACGATATGGTGAGAGGGAGCTTATTATTTTTTTTTCTTTTATGTCTACCGTATTAGCAACGCCGAGATTGCTACGCTCTGCTGCAGCCAAAAAGTTTCCTGTGCGTGTAATTCCCTCCGAGTCCAAGTCGTCAGTGCATAGAAGGGAGCCACAATAACGCTCTGGGCCATTCTCTCACTGGACATGAGGGCCCAGTAGCCAGGCGCCTCTCCCGTGATGGCCCGGCAGACCCAAGACCCAGTATCGGCTAAGCGTGCGTGCAAACGTACGATTTTTTCGATCTCTGTGGTTTTACAACAGGGTTGATCGCAGATGGGCACAGATGGCGGCGGGTACTTCCGTGGGTAAACCTGGGCGCACGGGAGATCGAGGCAGGGGAGGCGAGAGGTCCGGCTTCACTTCCGGCCGCAGTGGTTGGTTGAATGCTTGTCGGGATACCCTAGATTCACAGCAAAAACAAGCAATATAGCGTACAGGCTGGTAGCGCTCTGACTGCAGCTAACGATTTACTGTATCAAAGTTTGGACGATTTGCCTCAATGGTATCATAGATCTCATGGTATCCGCAACTCACGTTGTATTTCGGTTATCTCTATGGGCAAAATATCCACGTTGGGCTTCATGTTGGACATGGTCTAGGTCAAACGCAGCTCCTTTTTGGGAAATTCTAGCCGTCACGCACGATCAAAGAAGCAGCCTAGCTTAAGATGTTGACTATCGTGGTCGCGATGGCTTCTATTTGTGTTTGTGAAACTTGTTTGGTGGTACGAACTAGGTACGCATAGCTACACAGATCGCAGCCACCCGTCTACCCACTTCGTTGTCATCAGTCGAACTTCCAATAGTGAGATATACCACATGTGCTTAGCCGATCCATGACCCATATCATGTACTACCGGTATACGATAACCGGCTTCTTGTTATATGTACATGATGATGTAGCTGTCATTATGCATCCCTATGTGTATTTGCACACGTTGTCGGCGGCCCCAAACACGTTGCCTGGCGCCTCCACGCGAGAAAAGAAAAGCCACCCCGCTCATCGGCGAGCCTGGAAGCCATCCGTATCTTGTGGCGCTGAACACAAGGCGATCAAGGCTGGAGCCATATCAGCCTGGCGGATGTTACCCGATGATGACGACCACGATTCCAGCCTCATTTCGGGAAGCGGCCAGTCTACCTCCCGGAGTTACCTACTTGAGCGTACTTGGCCGTACGATGTATGCGTCGTGCCGGCCAGATGCATCTCGTTCGCTGATGGGTAATGAGGTATCGACGCTCCTTACAAAGTAACTATCGAGAATCTAGAGAAAGCATATCGTATCATTTGTTGATGTTTAGAGAGAGATCCGAGTCCGGAATTAACGAGCCGTATCCCCTAACTCTACTTGAAGCACTGCTACCTACTACTACCTTACTTCCCTTTGTTTGTTTGACTATTGACGACTCAGCATCGGTTGATATGGCGCTATTGACGTAATTATTGACTTAGACCAAAAGCCACAGGCAAAAAAGAAGACATGGAATACAACAAGGCTTGGCAGATAAATGAAATTAACCAATGAACAGATGAATACATGAGCTGCAAAGGCATATACGTATCTGCGAACTCAGGTTGAGCTTTATGAAATTTGATTTTACTGTTTGTTGCCTTGAACATTTAAAATACTAAAAACAAAATTATGAAAAGAAGACAACACGATGCTCTCGATCGGGGAATCGAACCCCGGCCACCTGCGTATTGTCTTTGACAAGCAGGTATCCTTACCACTAGACCAATCGAGACTATATGCGGCTATTATGGTCTGGTTGATAACGTATTGTCTTGTTAGAGTCATATATGTGAATAGCTATCTCATCACAAAGGCACTATTATCTCCAGCCTGGTGCTTACTCATATCATTAATCCCTTTTTTTAAACCTGTAGACAAACAGAGCTAATTGTCACAAACGGCGCCTGGGCATGTCTGTCGGTAAGTACTGGAAATACCATATTAATTATAAAAGGAAGTTGGACACCTGGGCCAGCGCGCTGATTGTACAGCTTAAATACCCAACTAGCGAGGCACCAGCCACCACCCAGGTGGCTGGGCTAGGCTTAGGCTACCTAGCGGAGACCTAGCAGCTTACTAGCGGATAATTAGCGTACAAAACAGCCTATAAGACTAGGAGCTGTAACTCTAATACCTGTGGGAAGGTACGAAAAACAGTGCCTAGATATTACCCCTCACAGTGGATGCCTTGTACAATACCTCCATCTCTTTCAATATCCACATTGCTACACATCAATACCTTAATATTTAAAGACGTTAAATCATTTTTAGATTTTAGTTTGTATGGGTTTATGCCGCAAGCAACAGATCGAGTATTACCAATGTAATTTACTAAACTAGGTTTTGCTGTTTAGTACTACCAATGAAGAAAAACAAATCTACCGATATTCTCCATAACATGATATTAATAACGAGTTGAAAATTTAATAGCGAAATGGTTTGTTCAATACGTGACATTATCTAGAGATAAACTAAATAGAGGTGGGGTTTGAAAACCCCCGCATCGAAGACCAGAAAATGCCCCTCATCTCGGCTCCCTTACGTTAGTAGTTGTAAGTGGAAGCTCAAGATCGAAGAGCAGCAATTCTCTTAGTCACAGTTACACTGTTCTGACACACAAATACAGAAACACAAGAAAAGCCAAGCAACACATACATACATACATAACACGAAAATGTCACACTCCCACGACGGCGTGAGCCACTCCCATTCGCACGAGGGCATCTCGGCCGCCGAGCACGGCCACTCGCATGAGATCCTCGACGGGCCCGGCAGCTACCTGGGCCGGGAGATGCCCATAGTCGAGGGCCGGAACTGGAACGAGCGGGCCTTTACCATCGGCATCGGAGGGTAAGTTCTTTTCGCTTCGAGGCTATTATATTCTGTCGATCCATATCTCCATCGTTCATGCGTGTATGCCAGGAATGAGTTATGTGTGAATATGGGTAAACCCTGTCTGACCGCATCTATCATACATACGAAATATACCTACCTATTATGCATACCTACACACAAAGATATCCACCCCCTATTCCGAACACTCATATATTCTCAGACCAAAGTAAACAAGAACAAGAGTAAAAGACGAAAACTAACACCCCTCAGACCCGTAGGCTCAGGCAAAACAGCCCTCATGCTCGCCCTCTGCCTAGCCCTGCGCGAGAAATACGGCCTAGCAGCAGTGACAAACGACATCTTCACCCGCGAAGACGCAGAGTTCCTAACACGGCACAAGGCCCTCCCGGCGTCTCGGATCCGCGCAATCGAGACGGGCGGGTGTCCGCATGCTGCCGTGCGCGAAGACATCTCAGCGAACCTGGCAGCACTAGAAGATCTCCACGCAGAGTTCATCCCTGACTTGCTCCTGATCGAGTCCGGCGGGGATAACCTCGCGGCTAACTATAGCCGCGAGCTGGCGGATTACATCGTCTATGTCATCGATGTGAGCGGCGGCGACAAGGTGCCGCGCAAGGGCGGCCCGGGCATCACGCAGAGTGACTTGCTGGTTGTGAATAAGACTGATCTCGCTGAGGCTGTGGGTGCTGATTTGAGTGTTATGGAGCGTGATGCGAGGAAGATGCGGGAGGGTGGTCCGACGGTTTTCGCGCAGGTTAAGAAGGATGTTGGGGTGAATCATATTGTCAACTTGATACTCAGTGCCTGGAAGGCGTGTGGTGCCGAGGAGGTGAGTAGGAATAGAGGGGGTCCGAAGCCGACTGAGGGGCTAGAGGCTCTGGGCTAGGGTCACATTTCCTGTAGAACTACGTCTAGATGAAACTATAAGTTTTCAAGATCGGTTTTTATTTTTAACCTGCAGGCTATTTGCCATGTAATCATTCATAACTCATCAAGCCAGGCATCATAAACGCCAGATCTAAAAGTAATCTATTAGATATCCTCATCCATTGCATCACTTGACTCAGTAATGGCACCCTCTTCCAGTAATGGTCCTGTAAACGGTGTCGCACTTCGCGGCCACATACGCTTGTATAGACTGACTCCAACCGAATCCTGAGGGTTGATACCACCGTCAAAGTTGGCCTTGAAGTAACCATGAGTACCCAGCGTCTCCTTAATATAACCGCTCCTACCCCTCCTTGTCCAAAGCGGGAGAGCCTTGAACCACTCGACATCTTCTTTGTTGAAGAACATGTATCGAACAGTGACAACCTTCTTGTGGATATGGTAAGGGTGACCGGTCAAGATAGCACGCTTAGCAATAACTCGGGACGTCGACGGTGCGCGAGAAGTGCCTGTTGCAACTAACTGCAGAGGAAGAGGATTGCCTTCTTCGCTCTGTTCCGGAGTGACGCGCTTGAAGAATAGTGCAGGTACAGAGCCCCAGGTGACAGGCCCCATGAAGGTCGCAATTGCGGCATCTCCGGGATGCAGGAAGCGATTGTACTTATGCACATCGTTCTCCGTATTTCCACTGCTAGAAAACAGCGGGTTGATGACGAATCGGCGAGGACCGCACTGAATGATAAGTTCTTCTTTCGACTTGATGGACTTTTCGTAATCGTCTTTGTGGGCAATGTCGAAGTTTACTACCGTCTTCTGGTTCTCATGTCTGAGGAGACTAAAGAGGGTAACTGGTTGTGAGGGGGCATAGGACTGTTGTACAGTCGCAGGTACACCCTTAAGGTATACGTGAACTCGAGTACCAGGGGCAACACCACCAACCAAGGCTTCGCGAAGCGCTCGATTTCTTGAAGATTGGTAGTCCGAAATTTGGAGCAGTCTAGACCATTCCTCCGGTTGGTAAGGACCGTCTTCTTCCTTGTTCCAAGGACTTGTGCGCAGGCTTTTGAGACCTCTATACTTGATCAGCCTTTCGCGGGCGAGTACATTGGGATGCAGTTCTATCTCGTCAGGGAACTCTTTGTCTTCTTCTGCCTCGTCTCGTTTGCGGTTTCGGTACGCTGCGAGTTGCTGTGCATCTTCATCCTCATTAAGATCCGCAAAAGCTACAGACTGAGGATACTCAGACATGGCAGCTTCTGTAGGTTCACGGCCCGCGAGGCCTTCTATACCGTCCTCTGGTCGGGCCGGAGCTGTTTCTTCTTGTAAATCTTCCATCTCCTCGTCAAATTCAGATTCGGAGTCAGAGACGTCATCCAATATCCATTTTGCTTGGTATGCGGACGTTCCCTTGGGTAATTTCTTTGGGGCCTCATATCTCTCGGGCTCTTCTTCCGAGAAGTAATGATGGTCGTCTAGCAAAACACCCTTTTTCATTGTCGGTGCTTTAGATTCCGTCATGTCGTCTGCATCATCAATATCGTCCATGGCTGTTTCTTCAGGAGCCAACTCAGCAAGATCATCCTGGTCCTCGTCTGGTATCTCTAACTCCTTTTCTTCTTCTCCATCGTCCACGGGCATGCTGTCATCTTTCCGTCTTTTTGTTGAGATTGGAGCTGCCGTGATCTTCTCGATCTGGAAAGTACCCCATTCTCCCACATGCACTAGCCGATCAGCTTTCAACCCTTTACCGCGGACGACTCCTGTGAGCACCGTTGACTCTGTCTCAGTGGATGCCCACTGGACGTTGTCTACCAACATCCACGATCTCTGGTCTCTCCAGTTGACCCCTTTCGGCATGGTGCTGCAAAGCGACCTCATAAGGTTAGAGCATTCTTGCCTGCAGTCGAGACTGTATATTTTGTCCTGGCCGGGGTGGAAATGTGTCATGAAAGAGGCTAGGGATTTGACGACGTCGGGCCTTGCTTTCGCCGGTTCGACTTGATCCAGGCTCTGGACCACGGTGAACAGGGTCGACATGCCCTGGTTTTCAATGCTTCGAATGATCAGCTCCCCAAGGGGGTCAACCTCGGTCTGGGCAGATAGGATGAAGACGATGAAGTCAGCCACTCGTGCGGCATCCATGCAGATGGACAGATCCCTCTTGACAGGGACGTATTGTAGTTTCTGCTTGAATCGGTCCACGGGGACGCGGAAAGTGGAGGTGGAGGCGGAGACGTCGCACTCGATGTCCAGACTGCCATTGAGGTTCCGTATGGCGGCGAGGGCATCGCCATCAGCGCACAGGGGAATGACAGCGACGATCCTGGGGGCTCCATCGCGGCCCATGAATATCGAAGCCTCTTTCTGGTGTTCCTTGTGCTTGGTCAGCTGGCGCTGCTTGGCCTGGTTTCGCCGGTCGATCTTAGACATGATTTGCTGGTGGGGTGTCTTTCGTCTTTCGTTGGGAACCTTGCCTGTAAGACAAGAAAGACGATGTCAGTGTACAAAGTACTATATTTGATGTTATCGTTGATGTCGGTAAAAAAGTAAGTACCTTTGGCCTGATCGCGAAGGGAGCCTTTTGTGGCTTTCTTCGATTTGAAGGATTTGTGCACCACTTTGGTGGTTGGCCGGTGGGAATGCGTGGCCGATGGCATCTTGCCGTCACCACCAGCTTTAAATCGAAAGGGTAGCGAAGCCAGGTTGAGGAGTATGTGTCACAGGATAGGCTTTGTTGTTGTTTGTTTGCCCGCTTCCTAGGTCCTTGATGAGTCACCGGCGACGACAATCTACAGGCGTCACAATGAATCAGAATGAATGAATTAATTCCCTTGCAGGGTGTATTTCCAGTTATATGTAGGTTAAGTGTCGTATCTAGATGTTGGCTGATCAAAATGTTGGAGGGGTCCTATGTATTACCTTATGTAGGTATTTGCTGGGTATCGATTAGCGATAGAGGGGCACAGTTTTTTTGTGTGGGCGACCTCACCTAGCGTACCAGTGTACCTAGGTAGCTTATCGTGGTGGTGGAGCGCTATCTAAGACCCCTGTGGTTCCACTAAAATTTCTAGATGGTCGAGAACGTCTTTCTAGCTGCAACATCCAGCTTCAACATCTAGCCTCAACATTTGCGCCGCGCGCCGATATTTCACGACTTGATATTATACACCGACAAACTCTCACAAAACCTCATTTCGCTGGATCAGAACATTTGATTCGCTGGTCTGAAAGTGCACGTCATATTCTCTACCTATCTGCCGTCAATTCGCAGACATGGAGACCGAGAACGGCGCCCGCGTCGTCGATCAAGCGCGGACGAGCCTTGTACCTAAACACGAACGAGAGAAGCGCCGGCGCGAGAAAGAGGCACAACGGGACTATGGCCGAGGGAAACGGATCAACACGAAAAACATAAAAGACAAGAAGCTGCGTAGGAACTTACAAGCTCTCGAGTCCAAATACAAAGAAGCTACCCTGAAAGCGAAGGAGGCCGAGATTCTGCTGGAGGGAACCTCAGGCTACCTTGAGCCCGAAACCGAACTAGAACGCACATACAAAGTCACCCAGGACGAGATACTGGACAGCGTGTCCGTTGCGACAGCCCAGAAGCGGTTCGACTTGACACTCAATGAGCTCGGTCCCTACGTTTTCGACTACAGCCGGAATGGCCGTTCTCTGCTGTTAGGAGGACGAAAGGGGCACAGTACGTGCACATATATATCTCATGACTTTGTGGCAGAGATACTGATAGAGCGTGCATAGTTGCCTCCATGGATTGGCGGACAGGCAAATTAAATTGCGAGTTTCAAGTCAATGAAATAGTTCGAGACGTTCGCTGGTTACATACAAATCAGGTAAGAATCCCTCACTGTATACTCTACTATCGATTTGTTTAGTGGCTCGGGATTCATTTACCTCAGCGCATGTGTAATGCTGGAGAGCTGAGTGGTGAGTGGATCATCCGTCATACTGATGTGTGGTGATCTAGTACATGGCAATAGCCCAAAAGAAAAATGTCTATATATATGATGGTAATGGTGTCGAGCTGCATTGTCTAAATCAGCATCGTGAAGTGTCTCATCTGGAGTTTCTACCTGTAAGTGAAGGCCATTTTTGCGCGAATCTCTCATTATCTTGACAGCCACTAACGTACCTATAGTATCATTTCCTCCTTGTAACTCTTGTAAGTCAATTAGGCGATACTAGATTCTGCAATTTACTCATTAATCTGTAGGGAGCCAGTGGTTATCTAAAATACCAGGACGTCTCCACGGGCCAGCTGGTGAGCGAGATCGCCACAAAATTGGGACCTCCGGCTTCCCTAGCGCAAAATCCGTACAACGGGGTGTGTTTCAGCGGACACAATAATGGTCAGATTCAACTCTGGAGTCCTAGCTGTTCCACTGCAAATGGACCACTTGTCAAATTATTAGCTCATAAGGGCCCAGTACGCTCTATGTCTATTGACCGAGGGTGCGTTCTTATTGAGACCCTACTAACATAGACGTGATATTAACGTTTTCTTAGTATGTCTAATTGCTAGCAGATCGACAATAACAAATACTTACTGAAACAGAGGGGCGATATATGGTAACTGCCGGCCAGGACTGCAAGATGGCTGTTTGGGATATACGTCAGTTTCGCATGGTGAACGAGTATTTCACAAGACAGCCTGCTTCTTCAGTTGCTATATCAGACCGAGGCGTAACTGCTGTCGGCTGGGGAACACACACAACCATGTGGCAGGGTCTTTTCACAAAGCATGCAGATGAGCAAACCAAAGTGCAGAGCCCGTACCTAACATGGGGAGGTGAAGGCCGTAGAGTCGAAAGAGTGAGGTGGTGTCCTCTGGAAGATGTATTGGGTATTGGTCATGATGAAGGATTTAGGTACGTCATCAAATGGGGGGCTGTAGCTCCTGATTTGCCGCTGATCTTATTATAGTTCTATTATCGTGCCCGGAGCGGGAGAGCCCAATATGGACGTTATGGAGGTTAATCCCTTCGAAACCGTCAAGGAGAGGCAGAATACTGAAGTCAGATCACTTCTCAACAAGTTGCAACCAGAGATGATCGCTCTAGATCCCACCTTTATTGGAAATCTGGACTTGCGGTCCGAAGAGCAGCGACAGGCTGAGAGGGATCTGGATGCCAAACCGGTGGACATCGAAACCGAAATCAGGAAAAAGGCGCGTGGCAAGAATAGCACGCTTCGGAGATATCTCAGAAAGCAACGCGCAAAGAACGTTATCGACGAAAAGAGACTCAAGGTCGACGAGATATGGAAAGAAACGCAATTACAGCAGCGTGAGGAAAAGCAGAAGGAACGGGAGGCTGAGTTGGGGCCAGCCCTCGCTCGGTTTGCAAAGAAAGATTAACTTGTCTAGCAATATATACCCTTTTAATTGCCTCCTAAGGCTGGTATTGTCAGGGACATCGGTGATTTTACATTAGCGACTACTTACACCACCGTATTGCCGTATTGCTCATAGGCGACGAAAAGAGGCGAGCTCCTGAATAATCCACACATGGAAATGATTGAACGCGAATAGCAATACGATGTTGTCATACATTACTAACAAAAGCATATAACTAAACCCGCCAGGTATCTATAACCCAAAAAAAACTGATAAACGTCACTACAGCTTCACATCCAATCATACCCTACCATCAGATCATGTGCTCGCAAGAACTCCAATGGCAGCAATCTGCTGCGCCCGCCTTCTATCGACCTCGCGCTTCAGCATAGCGACAGCCGTAGTAACAACAAGCCACTCAACACGCTCACGCACCTTCTCCTCGAAGATGGACAGATCCAACATGAGGCGTCCTCCATTACCCGCCGACGAGCGCGAGGAGCCTGGACTCCGGAACTGCTCGTTGCGCACAAGCTGCGCAATGCGGTGGCCCTTTCCGTCGTTCTTTCTCTTTTTCGTCTTCTGGTAGTCGGTAGCGTCATTGTCGTGAAAGACCTCGCACACGAGCAGACTATCAGCCGAAGCGGCGCCGCGCTCAGCAGAGTCGCCGTACCGCCATCCGAAGGATCCTAGACCGGGGACGTGGAAGCGGATGGCGCGCGAGAAGAGGCTGCGACCGGCTATCTCGATGCCTTTCCCCGTCTCGCCCTCTTCTTCTACGCCTGATCCTGCTTCTGGGGGTTGGCCATGAGAGGGGAAAGTCAGGGGTGGGTTCCGCGTCGGATTACCCAGGGCGATGATGGGACGCCGGCCGGGTCCGTAGCCGAAGCGGTAGGTCGTGGTCGTTAGCGGGGCCTGCGTCTCGTCGTCTGCGTATGTCAGGAAGCAGGAGCCTGAGCGTGTCTGCGGGCGGATGGAGAGGTACAGCGGACGATCGAGGGTGCCGGTCGCTGTTAGGGTGAAGATTGGGATTGGATCCGGACGTGTGGGTGAGGGCAGGGAGAGGAAGTTTTTGCCTGGTGTTTGGAGTTGGAGTTGTTTTGTCGGGGTGAAGGTCGAGCTGATAGGTGATGAGGATGAGGATGCCTCTGCTGCCCTTGTCGGTGCGGCCTGTGAAGAAGAGGTTGTTGATGGTGAGAGGCTTACTAGCTCGATGTCCTCGCCTGTGCCGGCGTGCTCGGTATAAGGCGGTAATGTGGGCGCCCTTAGGGATGGTTCTGAGTTGTTGAGGTTTATATGGTATGGGGATGCTGTTGATGTCATCTTCACTGCTCTTGGTTACTGAAACTACTTATAGATCCGGTGATATGGTCAAAGTAAAGGATAAAAGCAAGGGTAGTGTCGTTGTGCTTCGAAGTTTTTAAGTCATACGAGACGTCCTTTCTTCCTGAATATACAAGTTTGTCTCGTTATAATAATGATTAACAATTACCTACCTATCGTGAATTCTACGTAGGATCTATATGTCTAAATACCAAAGTAGTGTGTGTATACTTGCCATGACGCCCTAGGGCGTGGATCATGTGAAGCCGCCATGCCAAGAGACCGTGGAATACGCGGAATGCGAATATCAGATCCGCGGAAGAGCTATATATCAATCTCGATAGGCATAGCCGAAGTGGCGCAGTATTAGCTCGACTATCTTCTCAAGATTTATTTGATCCTCCCGGCAAGAAGTGATAGACATTATCAGCATTCAGACTCACTCTATTGGTTAGAATAATAAATCAGCCTTGCAACGAAGTCAGAACTTGACTAGTTAAAATATGATTGGTGATGGTATGTGGCGCGGCCCGCTGATCGACAGCAAGATATGGAAGTTTTCTGGTCTTGCTAAGGTAAGGTCTGGCAGCAGTCTGGTCATGTAGCACTAAGAAACTATCTAGCCGCCGGCGATACGCGGAATACGACGAAAGCGAAGTGCATAAAAAGCCCCGGTCACATTTACACCAACTGCGTAATTGGCGCATCAGCTATTGTGGCGGTGTAAGTAGGCCACTCTCGGCGAGCATTTTGGGACTGGTATATTCTAGGTTAGGTAATAATAAGTACCTTGGACGACGCCCCAATAGTTCTATTTCATTGAAAAGCTGCTTGACTCATGGTATGCTGTACTTACAGCCAAGACAGCCGCTTGCGTGAGCATCGTGGCGCTTATAAGCAGCCATTTTGTGATGCAACTAATCACAGGGACAAATGAAAGTGAGCTGTGAAAACTTCCGGGATTGAGCTAGTATGTTGTAAGGCAGTGAGAAGTAAAGATGAACGACTGTGAAATCGAAATGGTATCAATAGTATATAATCAAAGCACTCTAGCCGCATCTTGGCTAGTGTATACATTATAACAAAGGTCACAAATAACTCTCTTTGCCAAAGTAAGAGAGGTTAATATCCAGCTGCGCCTCAACCCAGAGTGGCCACTGGTTATACTGTTGATGATCGGCGTCGATTTGCCGGTTGACGTGCTTGAGCCACCTGACCATGCCCATGTCCATATCACCATCCGTTCGACGCTGTTGTCGTGGACGTTGGCTGTGCTCGGCTCCGGTGATGGTGGCCATGATCTGCTTCAAGGAAATCCAGTGCGAAGCAAGCAGCAGGCACACCTGGTTTTCACTGTCGATTAGGGTTTGGAAATTCTCGTGTGGAATCTGCATCCACCAGCCACTAACTTATGCATTAGAATAGAACCCTGATGAGGGTAGGATTGACATGTAGATGTGACCATTTTCTGATAGACTGAGGCTCATTAAATAATCCGGAATATGTATGCTTACTAGTGTTTGCAGAGCATTTGGTACGCTATTGAGACGATCAGTACTGGGCTCAGACAACTCGCAGTTCTATAAGAGGCGCAAATTACCTAAGAACGAAGAGGTATATAGTGCTTTCGCCATATCGCTTATGAACTGGTGGTACTCGATTTCAACTTGTTGTTTACAGAGGGGTTCGAGAGCAGCGATGTTCGCCACAGCCATATCCGTCCAGTCCTTCTGGATCGGTGGGATTGATTCTATTAAGGGCTGCAGAGCATCCACCTGCTCGTTACCAAGGAAATTGTGAAAGATGAGTTTGGCACCCTTGCAGTACATCTGCACCGCGACAATGACGATACCTCGACAAAACGTCATGAACTCCGCCATACCGTCATCCAGCATGACTGATTGGAAAGTAAGGGCATAACACGTCGCGAGAAGTGCGTTGCCGTCCTCAAATGTGTTTGTTTTAGGAACGTCGGTCAGCGTCTTCTTGATCGCTTTGATCGCCTTTAATCGGTGTGCCATGGCGAATGTGATGAGGCTCGAATCTTGCTGCATAAGGTCAGAAGCTGCGAGACCTAGGATGGCATGCACTAAAATCGCGATATTCAGCCAGTTTTCTTGGACCTTTCCGACTTGAGCTGGGGTTTGCTAGGATATCAAAAGCAATATCTTCGCCAGATTGCAACTCGATATGGTCTAGAGAAAGATGTCAGGGGGATCCGTAGACATACTGAGATATTCGTGCTAAAACTCCATTAGTATTTCAGGCACCTTGGGTTGAGGCGGCTTACGTTTTGAGATAGACATGGTATCTCATGAGTCCAGATCGACTCGTTTCCTAACGGATGATGTGGACAACAAACCAGGAGGAAGTGCTGGAAAAAGCGCATATCTTGAAGACTGAAAAGAGGGATTTGATGTTGTGGCTTTGAGCGGTCAGTATAGCTATAGCCCAGTTCTAACATGTGAGGCTTGCTTGATGAGTGATCTGAGGCACAAGCGGATACTCGCACTTGAGACCTGTCTTGACGCAGTGTCCGCACGACGGTCGGGTTTCTTGACACTGTTGTGCTAGTTTTAGCAACATCAAACATTAGGAATGGCACGGAGCATTTACCTTAATTCTCCGTCTCTTGCAATTGTAACATCCACGACGGCTCTTAGTGTGACCTCTTCTCTCCAACCTTTGCCTCTGGTTGGATTTGCTCTTAACAACTGCAGAAGTAGGTGGCGAAAGACTGGTAGAAGCTGCTTCATTCATCACGGACGCCGACCCCGAAGAGCCAGTATCCCCAAGGTAATTGATCTCATCTTGCAAGTAAGCTGTATAGTCGAATTCTGTGTTGTTACTCCCCAGCGTCAAGAGGGGTAAGTTTGTAGATTGGTTGAAATCTATGGGCTCCATAACAAGTGTTCGTAACATATGTTTCGTTGAGTTGACATCAACGAACGCACTTCAAAGCAGAAACGAGACCTAGGAGCAGATTGCTCCGTGCAATGAATCTCTGAAGATTCAACAGCCCCTTTAGCCAAACTTCTAGAAGGAATGAGGTGTTCTGGCGCCAAGACATATTAAGGACTAGGTAACTGAGTCATCACGTGTCTAGTCGGGGCAGTGTGCCCGAAAGAGCAGATCTAGGGCTGAGCACGCAGGCTGCTATTGGCGGGCAAAGCCGCCTTCAAGGCTGGGGTGAAGTATTTCGTGCAAATGATCATGATCGCCATCAGTATCGTCGTCACTTACTCCGAGATCCTTGCCAGTACCAGCATACAAGTCTTGGCAATATCACAACCTGAAATTCGATGACTAAGATCGCGTAGTTCCAAAGACCTCTCGCTTGACGGTAACTTTCGAACTGTCGCCAGCATACCTTTTAGAAGACTCATGGATGACCTGTCTCTAAAAGGACAAGAAGAGCCGAGTGACGATGGCCGACAACGACCATGAGGTGCGCTAGTATATATGCTTTCCATCAATATGCATAGTTTGGTACTGCCCGCCACACCTTATTGGCACTTCCACCCACTCGACCGAATGCCGTTTACGATTTGGGTAGGCAGTTCTAAGTCTCATCGCAACTGAGCTCTCCTTGCTCTGTCGAGCCGCGTAATGCGCCCAAACGACAGGGAGTCCTAGAAACTTGGTGAGCAGTGAACTTATAGATGAGCCAATTAGCACCAACGCCAAAAGATCATCACCTGGACCGCCCCCAAATGTCAACAAACAGTAAGCTTCTGCTAAATGCCTGCCTAACTGTCGCCGTCTTGAACGAGACATCGAGGACATTTCAATGGTCGGCCCTAAGTAACATCGTAATTGGTCAGAATCAAGGGTTTCCCCTCGGTTCTTAATCGGCAGTATAGGTATTTCAACCGTTGGCGATAGATAGCACGAAATATGAGTTTGACGGCCGTGGGAAAGCATATGTCTCGCTTCCCCGAGATGTGTAGGTAGAATCGCCGGATCGAGCAGACTGCACATATCATATGAAGTATGCACTACTGTAACTTATTAAGTGTTGGAAGTTGAGCTGACGAATTGCGCATGTGTATAGGTGTCATCCGCAGATTCTCGTGAGAAGACCACGTATGCATCACGACAACTTCAATGTACGCCACGTTCTTATTGTTGTCATTGGGCAGCAACGTACATCTGCACCACATGCGCATTCCCGTTCTACTTGCAAATAAAACTTACTATGTAGGTAGGTATCTAGGTTAACTCTAAAGGAAGGCTTTAGTTTTGACGGCAGCGTGTTAGTTCATGCGAGATGCCGTAGAGTGACTAATGCAGGGGTTTCGAGCGCAGTATGCAATCGCTCTACATAAGTATGCTGCAACTGGCCACGTCAAGGACGTTTATATATAAAAAATGACAGAATACTGGCAGTGGTTGTACAAAGTCCCCAGGCCAAAGCCACAACACCGGATTTACCCCAAGAAGAAAATGGCTTGGGGAAATGACCCTGGAACACAAACGAATGGTACGTTGTCTGTGCTCCTATTGTGTCGCGCAGAGGAAATGCATGTTAATGTTTGATATGACCGATATTAGACCCGGTTCCATGTAGTGTGGTATATACTACGCTACCTGTGCCACGGCGAAAGGGATAATCTCGTTTATGTTTCATCGTAATTGGGAGAATGTGGTATGGCTACAAGCTGTTGGGCCCTCGGCCCTCCAGTACCTAGGACTTGACAAGGGACATGATCAAGGCCTTTTGCTTTTTGACCAACTACGAGACAGACTTTATCTTCCCTGTTCTCGGGTGCATAGTGTACACGCCGGTACCTGGTGTCGGTCTGCTTTGGTACCTAACCCTAAAGTAAGCACTGACCCAAGCAGAGTGCTCTGGGCCTAGACCATTGGCTCGAAGTCTTAGTATTAGAAACTGTCTGCTTGTTTACTCCATGGAGTAAAGTGTGCAGCGCCTGGGCAGACCTGGATACAACACATTACGTGTACATTTACCGAGGCAGATAGCATTACCAAACCAAACCATGCTTGTAACCCACGTGGGTCGAATCAAAGACCAGCACAATTAGCTTGCCTAAGTCGAAACAGCCACTCAAGCTAACGGCAGTGTGAACAGCCAAGCCTATTGATCGATCAAGTTGATGGACTGGGCGCATCGCCCTGCTGTGGAGTGCTACCAATGCTTCTTTTTAGGTTGCGAGGTACGCCGGTTACTGACCGGTTCACCACACCTGTGTCCATGGTCATGTATGACTCGTGTTTGACTGATCAGTGACTGATGAATTGGTCAGATAAACGAAGCCACCAGACAGACGAACAAATTGAATACCGCCATCAGTTAGACCTATGCCACACCGGATAGTGATAACTTGATCTCATATACCTGTGTGATGTGTATTCACATAACATGATCTCACTACCAGAACCGGTTTCTAGTATGGTCAAAGAATGAGAGAGGGCGGATGTATCCGATAGCCTGGCGACTGACAATACGAGCTTCATCTTAAACTCATTATTTCGCCGAACCAGAATCTTGCTAGTCGATGGCTGGAAGGTAAGATGGCTGGGTTCGATGGCAGGAACAGACGGAGGCAATGCCTTATATCGTTTTCATTACCGCACTGGGCAGTTGATTCTGTCACTGAAGGCTGGCCCTACGAAAATAGATGCAGAGGATTTCTCCCAGCTTCTGTGGCTTTTGGGGAGGATTACGGAGCGTTGTACCTGGAGGATTACTTTTTGCTGACATCTCCACACAGTTCGTCCGATTCGTCTGTTTCGAGCCCTTGTCCGCGTTGTTCCTTGCAGCTCGCTCGAGTCCTGGCGGCGTCTTGGTCATTTCTGGCTAAAACCGGCGTGGTACCTGCATACGAACTGTCATCAAGGGATGGATACTGGATGGGGTCGGGGTGCGAGACCTGTAGGTGCAGCTGGTCTCTCAAGCCGCAGTGCGCTGCACTCCACTGAACGATTGGCCAGGAATAGTGGCATACGCATGATGCACTACTGTGTAGCTGGGCGATGCGCCGCCTATTGGTAACGTGTGCTAACCAGAGGTATCATACCGTAGCTTGAGACCTGCAGCTCATATGTGTGCCACACGTATAGATCTGTATTCCATATTAGAATGTACATCACCAAACGTACAGACCAACAGCAATAAAGGAGGCCAGCATGCAAGCATGCAGGTACTGACGATAGCGTGCACGGCGTCGTCATCCCTCAGCCATCACATCATCCGCCATCGCTAAAGATTACCACCGTCACCGTTGGCATGGGGCCATACCAAGGCTTGCTGGCCATATTGAAGTCACAAGGTACTGAATGTGCGTCTTTGGAGGCTCTGTTGACGCCAAGGCGGGCAACGTCGATTCTTACGCAGTTAGGACATATTGGTCGAGATCGGAGTCGCGATGGTGGTTAGATGATGCACGGCAGGTACTGGTCGAGCTGGTAGATAGCGTATACCAGGTAGTGCATTCAGAGCGTTCCGGAACTTGATTCTATTCCTAATTGGTTGAATGACACTGTCAATCCGCCGAAAATCCTGTCCACCAGCCCTGAACGGACCCAGAATATAGCGGACTTTTCTTAAACATTTTGATTTTTTTCTTCACTACGAGCCTTGGGCCCCTGCAGAAGCTGTTGAGCACTAAGTGGTAAGCCAACCAACGAGGATTCAGGATTCGTAGTTTCAGGGCTTCCTTCGGGTACCTGACCGTGTAGGAGTGTATTCTTAGCGTATCGCGCAACACTAACCCTACCACACTAGAAGCCCATTAGTGTTACCACGGCTTTTGCATCCAGCCACTTGGGGCCAAAATCATGACCCGCCAGCCCGCCAGCCCGCCTTCTGCCCGCCAACAAGCCGCAACACTGATCACTTCTTTTCAGCGGGTCCTGGAGCTGACAGGCAAGAACTGGCGCAGTTGATCGGGCACTATCTTGCCCCTGGCGGCGTAGAGTGCCCCTGTGGCTGACGCTAATTTGACAATCCCTCCGACAGCTGGGACTTGCTGCAGGCACATACCTGCGCTGTTCCCCTGGCGCCGGCCATGTCGTGCCAGGTACCTGCAGCTGGTTCCCTATTTTGGGCTCCATCCACCCAATTGCACGCATCCGTCTCGTCAGATCGGCCCTGTTGGCCCCACAATACCTGCTCACGACAGCGCTACAGTACCAACAAGTCACTTACACACAGACAGCGCACAACGAACACCCCTCCCCTTCACCCTTGACCTCTTCACCCTCCTTTCGCTTCTTTATATTTGTTCTCACCCGACCCTCAGCGTCACACCTTCACTTCTCCCTTTTGGTTCTCTACCGCCATCCAGGTTTTTGGTTTCTTTCCATCCACATTCCTTTTCTCCATCCAGGTCGCCAGACGTCCATCCGCGTTCTTTGTGCTTGTTCCGCTTGTGTTATCCTGCAATTTCGTCCAACTCGACGTAACATAGACGGCACATAAAGAAGCCATCTCAGCAAAGTTCAAGCGTGCCACTCGACAATTTCCCTCGTCGACGCATCTTGCTCCCCCGGTCTTTGACAGACCCGTATACGCAACTTGCTTTTCACGTCCACATCGCCATTGAACTGCGCAGAGCGTTGGCTAACAGAGATACCCTTTGGACCTCTTCATTCTTTTTCACCTGACGATATCTTCCGATACGTCTCGACATTCTCTTGCGAACTGCTGGCACCGCAACATTCATTTCACGCCCCGGAAAGAACAGAAATAAAAATCAACACCTAGGATCACTAGACATTATCCGGATTTTCTGGTATTAGACTTCACCGACTTCTAACCAACATCCAATAACAAACACATCTACCAATCATGTATTCAAAGACGAGCTTGATGGCCCTTTGCGGCGTCGCTGCTGTGAAGGAGGTTGCTGCTGGCCACGGTCATCAGCATGTGCACGACAAGCGGGAAATTGTTTGGGCAGCCACTGAGACCGTTGTTGTCACTGACTATTTGACTGTGACGGTCACAGACGGCGACGAGCCTACAGCTGCCGCTGTCCCAACGTCCGCCGCTGTTTCAACCTCTGCTGCCGTCTCGACCCCTGAAGTCGTTTCTACTTCTACTTCCTCTAGAAGGCCCCGACCTCACACGCACTCCAAGCAGTCTAGTGCTACTACAACGAGCACCACATCTGTTGTTGTCGCTGAGTCTACGCCGGCAGCCGTCACTACAGTGACCCCTACTACCTTGGTTACTGCTGTCAAGCCCACGACCACGACGACTTCCCCCGCTGCGAGCATCCCTACTGAGACTCCTTCTGCAGTAGAGACGTCCAGCGTTGTCTACACGACATCCTCTGCCATCCCTACAACCTCTTCCTCCAGTGCGGCACCCACCTCAACTCCCGCTCCTGTCGCTAGCGGTGGAGACAAGCGTGGTCTCGCCTTCAACGATGCGAGCCTCGTTTCCGAATACCTTACTCTAGGCGGAACCGCATCTTGGGCTTACAACTGGGGATCATCTGCCAGCGGACTACCTGACGGAGTGACCTTCTACCCTATGCTCTGGTCGCCAGCTTCTGACCACTCCAATGGCTGGGACGGATTCGCCACCGACGCCATTGCTAATGGTGCCGATGCCTTGCTGGGCTTCAACGAGCCTGATATCGCCAGCCAAGCCAACATGTCTCCTCAGGATGCTGCTTCCGGCCACATCCAGTGGTTGAACCCTTACGCTGGAAAGGCCCGTATCAGCTCCCCGGCTATTTCCAGCAGTGAGAACGCGAACCAAGGTATCGATTGGCTTAACCAATTCTTCACCGCTTGCGCCGGCCAGTGCCAGGTTGATTTCTGTGCTGCTCACTGGTACGGACCTGGTGACGAGAGCGGAGCTCAGCTATTCCTCCAGCACCTGAAGGATGTTAACACTGCCTGCGATGGCAAGCCAGTCTGGGCGACCGAATTTGCCGCTGAGAGTGGCGATGTCGATGCATTCATGAGCACTGTTGTCCAGGCCCTCAACACCGATGAGTACAGCTTCGTCGAGAAGTACTCATACTTCATGGCTGGTGTGGGTGAGCTCTTTACATCTGCTACTGAGTTAAGTTCCTATGGAAAGATCTACGCCGGACTTGCTTAAACTTGTCTTGGTCCAATATGGATATTATCTTGGTTTTTTCTGAGGCGGCTGGAGGAGTTTGATCTGCATTGGGGATATTCTGTTCCATACTCATCTTCACTTCGTCTGTACATAATTCATATGATTGAAACCATCCAATTTTCGGAACTTGTTTACCGGTGCCCTCGCCGTTTGGCATCCCCGACGGGAAGACCCGGCAATCATCTTGTGTGTTTTAGGAAACAATAAGCATGGGCGGGGAAAGGGAACCATTGGCATTCCCGACAGGACACAAAAGGATAGATTCACGAGCCCATGAAATACCAGAAAACCATTCGCAAGCTTGTTCGTATTCATTTGATCTTATATTGCGTGACCCACAGACTCTCGGCGGCTCATCTTTTCGGCCTACGTAGATAGTATCGTCTATACATTTGAGTGTTGTATTCTGGACGCTACACTACTATATTTTGCCCTGAGTACAATCGATATATTCAATACCTACCTATGCTTAAGTCAGCTAGCTCCATAACCTCGGCAGCACATGGGAAACCCGAACCGTTGAAAATCTTACAAGTAACTCGTAATTTACTTGTTCATCTACCTGGTAGATAAAGGATGCGGCACGGCAGTTGCATTGATCCTACCTCCTGCAACGGTGCCGCATTCAATGAAGCATGCGAGATTAAGCTTAATTATAAGCGAATCATTGAGCCATATGTGCGCATCTCGAGGCATATCACCCTACCTCGATGTGACCTCGGGGTTTAAAAAAACAAGGAAGAGAGAGAAGTTGAGCCGTGAATAGGGAAATGTGACTTGGAGTGGAGTGGCGATTTCGGAGACGTGAAAGAGAGATACCGTACCTAGATGGCTGACTATTGTTTTTGATACCAAGTGTTTGGTGCATTCGCCGAATATGAGATAGACGGCGCTTGCGGGTTGCTGTTGATGTGGGAGTGTCGATATCGATGAGAGGGGGTGTGGATGTGGTTGCGCTTGTGAGATGGATGACTCCTGCACGAGAACGCTTCACTCGTATCTAGTGTACCATCTATACACGATAGCGCCGGCTATGGTTATGTAACGTTTCGATGAGGTCGTACACGGTGACAATGAAGTCAGTGCGGGTGAGTGAGTGTACATGTCCTTAGTGTGAAATGATGAGCAGTCGTGAAGGAAGCGAAATATACGGACATTGAATATAGCGGCAATGTGTATTCTAAGTTTCTTCAGATTTTTTTTAAAAAAAAAAAAAACAAAAACAAAGGATAACGTCATAGATTATATCCCCTCCTTTCCAATGTTGCACTCGACGTTATTATCTTGTGCTATTGTCAAGATTCCTTCAGATTGAGACGGGCAGACAGACATATCGCCAACTTGAAGCTATCCAGAAGGACACGGGAGATTGATCTAGGGCGTAATAGGCATGTGTATGCGACTTAGGTTAGGACACAATGACTAACTTCATACGAACTTAGTAGCTATTCATCTCTATCTCCATCTACATAGCAATTCATATGGCCCGCCTTCTCATCGCCAAGTCAAGACGTTTATGGTGAACCGAAATCGATAGTCCAGCAAGCCCCACGGCAGCATAAGTAGACCATCTTTCAGACCGCAAACAGTGAGCCAAGCCGTTACTACGACACTGACCATCATTCACATACGTATAGGCAAGCAGGCAAGACCGGGGCGGAAAAGTACAAGGTATAACCCTCCCCGTCTTCCTCCCCCGTCCCTTATTTTCTTAACAAAATCCATACTCCATACTTCGTACCAACAGGAGTTTGTGATCACGTGTAAATCGTCAGTCAATTTACATAGCTACCTTAGTTCTCCCACTAGGTGAAATAGCAATCTATTCAACACCAATACCCAGGTATGCACGTACATACATATTCCTATTATACCGCAGAACGCAACCGGGCGTAATCCACAAACACACTTACGTATGATAAAAACCTTTAGCGCAAAGAGAGCAGCAATATGATCGACTATTAAGATACAAATAAGGCGAGCATGAATAAATTTATTAGTTCAACTAATTATCTTGATTTGGCGGCGTGTAATATGTATAACATCTAATACGAGCATATAGCGTGTAATTCATGTTCGTGTTTAGCGTTGTAGTCAACGTCCGTGAATGAATTGAATTAGTCTAGTTGGTTAGGCCCCGGCGCCAATGACCATGTAATTAATAGCCAAGTCTTAATATGTCTGATACACGTGGGGTCAAAGCAAGGCAGTGGCGAGAAAGAGGAAGAGAGTCTAATATACCAACGACTACGACCCTAGCGTTACATCGTTCAAGATTAAGGTTGGTTGAGTGGGTGTGATGAAACCAGAATGACTAAGGAGCTGACCACAGGTCTTGAGGCCGTGGAAGAATGATTATCATGAACTTTGTACACACGTGCATCCATGTCCTGCACGGCTATGACAACTGCTTGTTTTATATTCTGCCATACTTGCCTTTGCCTGTCTTGATCTATCATGTTATATGCCTGCTCCAAAAATGGTATCGTGACCTCTCGTAATAAACGCAACAGAGATCAGTAGCTCCCCCAAAACCAAATGAACCTGTCTTGGATTGGCACCATCACAAGACAGGCTAACCATGCGCCCCGAACGCCTAACGATGCTGTGAATGGTCTTCGTCATTTATCTATGAATCGCGATGCTGGATAATCTTTGAAAAGAGTGTACACCACTCAAGTCCCAGTCCCCGTACTTCTAGTTCGTACAAACTAGGTCTGTGCGGCCAAGAGAAGACAGACCAAGTCGATACCTAAACTTAATGTTGCACGGTTGATGCAGGCGGGAGCGAGTTTCGTACTGTGGAGGCAGCTGGAGCCGAGACTTCTGGAGTTGTGACACTGCTTCGCGAGTCGCCCCGGAAATGGAACCGCTCTCGAAGTCGGTCTGTCAATCTAGAATGACGACGTTCGTCATCCGCAGCACCAGATGCCGGATCTGAAGCTTGCTGTGACTGTCTATATTGCCGTAGCGCTTGCAGGCGCTCGTCTACTGATGCATGGCGCAGCCGGTTCCAGTCAAATAGTCGTGACCGGCGTCGTCTATGTGTTTCCTCACCAGTTGCGGTTGTTTCCGGGGTGTGGTCTTGGTGAGTCTCCGCTGGAGGAGCCAAATGGCCATCTGTCGTAGCCGTTGTATCTTGTGTCGCAGCGGCGTCGTCTTCGTTCTCTTCGCCCTCAGCATCCTCTGGAGGTCGTAGGTCAAGGCGGCTATAAGGCAAGTTTTAGCTTTCCGTGTCGGGGATTGAACTCAGCTTGAATAACTTACCACAGGGGACATGTGCCGGAGACGTTCACCAGCCAGGGGTCAACACAAGCCGGGTGAAACTTGTGGTTGCAAGGCAAAACTCGCACATCTTCGCCCACAGTAAAATCTTCCGTACAAATTGAGCAACCTAGATGATCCTCTTCAGGATCTGGCTCTTTCTTTGTTTTATCTGGCGCAGAGCCCGCTGGTACGGATGCGCTCCCAGCTTCATGTTGTGAGTTCGCACTGTTGGATGCTTCAGAGGATGACTCGGGTACCGCGGTATGGTTCGTAATAGCTTCCGTTCCGTCTGGTGAAGCATCCGTCGTCTGCGAGTCACCCCTGGCAACACTCCCGAGTGCATTCTCCTCATCCGGTTTGTTTTGATCAGATTCACCAAATTTAACAATTGGCAGAGTTTCGAGCATCGCCATAGCAAGCCCTCGTGCCCGACTCCGGCGTGGTCTGCCATTGGTGCTGGCTCGCGGGCCGTATCGTTCGGGGTTGCGATGAGCACGCAGAGCTCCGGTTGCAATGATGAACAAAAAGAGAAGGGTGATGAGACCAGTAATGGCGTAGAGAATGCTCATCGCAATAGCCGAAGTACCGCCAGGTCCTTTCTGCTGCTGTTGGGTGTCTGCTCCGTCTGAGCCGGGCGTGATTGAAGCCATGACTGCCTCCGTAGTGGTTGTAGCGATGGCACCGTGAACTTTGGCAGCATCATCTTGACTCGCCATTGTCCAAATGAGACCGTATGTCAAGTGCGAACCCCCAAGAAAACAGATTGGCTGCGTCGCGCTGTAGAGTAAGATGGCGGCTGGGCTGTCGGAATTGCTCATGATTGTATTCAGCACGCTGTTGGGAGAGAGCATATTGGGGTCGTCATCGGACGTTGCGTCGCAACAGAGATATATGACTTTGTTCGTGTAGTTGACGAGAGTGAAATTAGAATAATCGAGTATGACGAGGTCGCCGCTGACATCGGGTATCTGGTCACATATTATCAGCCGCTATTTGGCGACACATGGGCAGGTCAAGGGGTGGGGTTTGACAATCTAAAGTAACAGAGACGTACTTTGGAAGTGTCGGGTTGCTGAAAGCCAGCCTCGATTGTCAACGGTATCACATCGTAGGGAACCCCGACAGGCGAGTTCTGAGCTATTTCCGTGTCTTCGATGGTAAGAGTCATCTTCCACTGGGCGAAATAGTCGGTGAGGTCTTGTGGCGTAATAGAAGCATCTTGAGCGGTCGCAAGGGAGGCAAGGGATGCGATACTCAAGGCGAACCACGCCTTGACAACAAAGCCGATCAGCGGCGCCGCCATCATTCTCAGCTCTCGTCGGCGAGTTCGCACGATTAGAAGAGCGCTGGTGAGTTGTCGGACTTTCCAGAAAAGCTGTAGACACGGTAGGGCGCTGCGGAGTCACGAACAGGCGACGGGACGGGTCGCGAAAAGCGGTTGCAGACGCCGGCGCAGATGCAAAGGCAGGCGGGGGGTTGCGGTCTGGCGGGACGTGGGATACGCGCACTTGGACGGGAGGTGTTCTCTCAACTTTGGTGCATGGATCTAGATCTAGGCGATGTCAAGAGAGGGCCAGTTGCATCTGACTCTGTCGCGACGGCGCCTCAGAAGCGGAGGGCGACCTGGAATTGGCTCCTGGACACGATCTCAGGCAGGGAGGGGTAGATCTACGCAGGCCGTGTTTCTGCGGCTTCTTGATCGACGACAGGGCCCAGCGACGACTCGCGACAGGATGGTTCGGTCGAGGATGCGCCGGGTTGGCTTGATTTGGTGTTTGATCTCTCGGACATGCACACTGCACTACGCACCAGGCATTCGAATATACAGCAGAGGCGAGACGATGAGAGACGATGAGAAACGTTCACGATGCGATGGGACCAGTGTAGTTTCGAATCCGAGCGATGCCAACGAAAGGATGCTATGCACTATGCGCTACTACGATTTCGGGATTCTGAGATCTGGGGGAAGGAAAAAGAAGACATCACCGGGAACTAGGTAGGCGCTCGGTGGCATCGGATCCGACACTTTTTTGGAATCTAGAACAAAGAGAACAAAGGGCTCATGGTTACGGGACGGGACGTCGAGTCTGATGATAGACAGACGACACTGGATTTGACCCAAGCAACCGGGGCTGTGTATAACAATCCTACACTAACGCGAATGACCCTTCCTCGACTAACGGCGTTGTATAGGTAGTTGCCCTCTACTGATCTACAGACATCAAGGTCTACCTGCCTACTGCTAAAGAGATCACACTACCACACACTACAGTATCGGTGCTGTGGGGGAAGGCACGACACTACACTACCTACTTACTACTACTCCGTACACTATACTAAAAGCGGGCGGCCTGTTCGTTTCTAGTTGGGCTGTTGGTAGGAATTGCAGGGGTTGGAATTTGCAATTCTCGAGTATTGATGCTACACTTGCGAGATAGGATGTGGAGGATTTGGAATCGGCGTCTGACAAAAGACGAGCCGCTGCCAAATAAACCAAATAACCCGACCAAGACACACACAAGACACTGTAACAGCCAAATTGGTTCAACGTCGCCAATTGGCTACTGCCAAGGAACTGCCTACGTATGCCCATACTACACTACACTAACAAAATAGTAATACCTACCTTTTACCATCATCAACTTGGCATTCCGTACATACACTACCGGTATATACCTATGCAGTGGTGGTAAGTGGTGTTGGAGGTGTATGCAGTGTACTAATACGTATATGTATGTGCGGTACCTATTTGAAACCCCCTTTTTCTTGGTTGAGTCAGCGACTACAGTATTGAAACCTCGAGATTTAAAAAAATCATATTATTAGTACCTGAGACTGAGACATGCGGCCGCCATGCAGCTGGTATAGGTATCTTTTTGTTTTGTATAACCCGGGGACTATGTTTCTTTCTCTCAGATTATACTTTATATCGGTAGTCGAAAGTCTATTCCATGTTGTATACTTGTACTACTATATTCAAACCCGTGCCGACGGCTCTGCGGCTCTGCATAGCTACTCACTCCTATCTCTATTGAGACCCCGATGTTTCGGTGTCCGCTCAGCATGAACTACCCCAAATCGTATTTGAAAATTCTTCCGAGACCGACAGCGTTTGACCTGCAACGACCTAACGTCGGCCTTTCAACACCGCTGGTAGTACAGCGTGATATTTGCCATGCTGGGCAGATGCATGGCCCTTTGAGGCCGTTTATCCCCATCTGAGCCCATCCCGATGCAGTACGTGACAAAAAAGCGCGTTATAGTTTATGAAGGTTTCACACCGAACGGCGTATTACACGAGATAAGCGCACTGCTCTGTTTCCTGCAATCAATTACCGTTACGCCTTGAGCAAGACAAGCTAAGCAACTAAAAGTCTTTCTCTAAGTCAGCTCCAAGCCAGCTGCAACATTCTCCAGGCAAGATCTCACAATCCGATTCAAAATAATCCAAATCAGGTAGAGAAAGTATATCGCATGAATTATAGGCCAAGACACTTACTTGACGAACTGCTTCTGCGTAGGGAATGAATGGTAGGTAGCGGAGCGGGGTGATTACTTTGAGTTCTTACGGCATCTCAAACGCGTTTAAGAATCATCAATGATTCAAATCGCTTGTTACCGATATGCAACCCCCCTGCTATGACCATGCTAGTGGTGCAGCGATCTGCTTTGGGGTCGGCTATGTCTCGTTCGGCACCCGATGGCCTTGCTCTTATACTGTTGTGTTATAGGCATTACCTACGTACTCTCTTTATTTTACTCTCTTTATTTTACTCTCTTTATTTTACTCTCTTTATTTTACTCTCTTTATTTTATTTTCCACCATCTCGACAAGAAGACATATAAGAGCAATGTTTCAATATTAAGGTAGTACAAGCTAATCCAGTTTTCCGAAGCTTCATTGTAGCCCACTTATTGGCGGTTTTAGCTAATTCAATCGCCTCAATGACACCAGGCTAGCTTGGCGGCGTAGACTACTGAGATGCTATACTGAACTAAGGGTGGTTCATCGTAACACCCCTCGACGCCTCTCGTCAGCAGCCATCTACACTACATAGCATCTACCATCTACGTAAGCCATACATGAAATTGTCACCAGAAGGATTTTCTCGGGACAGTCGCCGCGGTGGTCGCCGAGTTTCATTACATGCATAAACGCTGTTCGGCTGCATGGGCGTGGGTGATCCTCGAAATCCTTCGCAAATCCAACGCTAGCATCGGATTGGTTCCTCGGCAGGCTCGGAATCCTGGCGTGTAACCCCGGCACAAGCGCCATCCTTCCGCTGCGCTGCTAGTGTACCTAGATGCTGGATGCGCTGACTACAGTACACTAGAATCAAGGTTCGTCCGCTCATGTCAGATCCTCCCAGGACTACCTACCCAGCCAGAGCCCAGACTATACCAGATACTACCTACATTTGCCGAGTGGCTTGATCGTTCGAAGCAGGGGTGCGTGGGCGGCACTCTCGAGATGACAGCGTGCCGGTAATCCATTGTATAACGTAGCCCTGTTATAGTACCATGTACTGTATGTACAGACGGCTATGGACTCATATTTGGAATGGTATAGGGGTTTGGTATCTGCAAAGCTACGCAACGTAATTAATTGCCCCAATAATCGATATCGATCTGTGTTGTTGTTGTCATGGCATTTAGATAAATGCATGCAACTATTGTATCTGTTGGCGGCCCGAGGTTTTGTTTTTGGGAAATACGCCGATCTAGACTACCGGTAGACCATGCTGACGCAAGAATGAGGCGGGATGGACTGAGTTTTCATTCGCCTTCTCGTTATGACACGGGCGAAGGGGATCAAATCGTTGAAATATTTCCGGTACAAGTCCGGTGATTGAACAACTCGAAGGGGTTTGAGATAGAGTAGATAGGGCACGAGGTTGCCTGGTATTGGTGCAGGCGTTTCAATGCGTCGTAATAAGGGTATCCTACGCTGACATCTCATACCGACCGCGATTTGGCTTGTCCAACAGAGGACAAACTAACTAGTCTACTAGGTAGTAAGGACTATATCTCTTCCATATCCTCTAAATCGTCGAGAGGTGGCCAATCACCAACGTCGACTCGCTCTGGTCTGACGAACACGCCATGCTTGAGCGAGGACTCGACACCCCAATACCTTGTGCCTCCTATGCTGCCATCATTCTTCCCAACCGGCTCATCGAGATGGACGCCGACCCAAGCACCCAAGGCGCCAGGTATCTCCTTGACCTCGCCAACAAACTTGATCTCGCCTCTACGCGAATCGTCCCCACCTACCCTGCATCTCTTTCCAGCCTCAATGCCTCGACTCTTGATTTCATGCTCGTTGGCATCGATCTTGGCCTTTTCGAGAGTAGGGGCCTCAGGATTGAACCGACCAAGCTTCTCGGTCTTCTTCCAGGCTAAGACCGAGTCTGTCTTCTTCTCATACTCTTCAACAGGCATGACGTACTTCTCAACGCCAGATGTATCGTTGAAGTTCAGCCTGGCGTTGGGTGGCCGAGTATCAATGATCTTCGGCGATGTCAGCCTTGGTCCTCCTCTAGCACACAATACAGTTGCAAGATAGTGCCCCCCAATGATCCACTGAAACTAAGGGGCAAAAAGTGGTCTGAGATATGCGCATCTTACCTGTAGTTCAGCGTAAGGCGCCAAGCGAAAGCTAGACAGAAGGGTGACATCCTCGTTCTCGGCCTCGATGGGAATGACTTCGTTGGCCGAGGTCTTCAGCTTGAGGCGCTGGCAGGAAGGTGGTATGCCAGTGACAGGCTCAAGCTTGCTCTTCAACTGACTGATGGACCACGATGGGGTGACTCGCCGCTCGGAGGAGGAATTCTCCGAGGTGACGAGAAGTGGGACGTCTGCCATGTTTACCAAGTGCAGGCGGTAGTGTAGGTAGGCTACCAGGTGGACTACCAGGGAGGCACTAGGTAGGTATGTATGATGACAACAACGACGTGGGCGTGAACGTGGCCGGATGATAGGCTATTGGCCCCGTGTTTCCTAGATCCTTGCTTGGTTGCTTTGCTGCTTGCTTTTCTTGCTGAAACAAAAAGGGCCTCCGCGAATAGGTGCACTCGCGGAGTGTCCACGTAGGGCTGACGGCTTAGTTCGACTAGACCGACTGGGCCAGACTCAAACAACCACGGCCCCTTAGAGCGTGGCACGGGTTCTGCGGTACCTAAGATTGCCGACCACGTTCGCAATACAGGCGGCCTTACAGGTTTTTGTCTTCGTATAGTCCTCAGCAGCCTAGCTTTGTGTGATGAAGACCCGACAGTTGGTTGGTGCTAACTTCTAACTGCTGTCCTTGTGGGTGTCCAACGAGCAGGTCGGGCACGGCGAATAAGTGTGGCTATTGCGAGTTCTGTGGCTGTGCAGGTGCTTTTACGGGTCAGCTTGAAATGTATGCTAATTAGGCTCTTATGCTAGATAAGTGCCAAAACGTGGCATTCTCGATGTCCATATCTTGCTTGCGGTTACCTACACTAAGGCAGGCAGGGAAGCACTGAACTAGCTGCGGTCCACTCTCCTACGTATTGTAGCATCAGACAATTCAATTATATTACTTGACGGCCGTGCAATTGTGTAGTGTACTACGCGGAGTGGATGCATTTGAAGTAGGTAGGTATACGATCTTGTACAGAACGCTACGATGTATGTAACCTGGGAAGATTATGCATACCAGCGGTATCTAATATAGCCTGGGGTGTGTTTAGACCAGACATGCTACCTTAGTGTGTAGTGTACCTAGGTAGGTAGGTACTGCCAGTAGCGTTCAGTGTAGGTATGCACCTACTCACAGCGTACATATAACAACAAACATGCTGCTAGTACGGACTCAGTATGTGGGCAAGTGCCATAGTATAAGCTGCTTACATGACGTTACGGTAGGTACGATGCGTTCTCCCGCTGCACCTATGACATCTCGTCCCTTCTAGCGTACACTGCCTATACTGGTAGGTATATGTGTACTACTGCGGTATACTTAGACATGTACCGGCCATGCTTCCTACTACTGTAGCATTCATGTACCGGCGGTACCGTCACAACAAACAAAGCTCTCGTTTCAGAGCCGCGTGGTTTACCCCATTGTCGTCTGGCTGCAGGCCTCTCTTGTTCTTGTTGCATGCACGAGAGAGGATGGCTGCCGATCCGTACCTACAGATACAGAGGCCCCGCGACAGACCAAACCCAGGAGCCGAGATCCTTCCGCGTGCCGTCGCGTGTCACCAGCACCAGCGCCGACGCAGTATTGCCATTGGATAGCGCCGTTTGTAGCGTCGAGATGAAAATCCAATTTGGTTGCTACACGACAGCTTCTTTGCAGCATCGAGACCTCCATCTGGCTTACACGTCGTGGAGAGGGCGCCGGGGAAACATGACCAGCGCCGGATACCGACACGCCTCGCCTGTCCATCTGCTTTTCTTTGCCTCACACCTCACGCCTCACGCCTCACGCCTCACGCCTCACGTCTTCCCATGCCTCACTATACTGCCTACACTGCTCATCCTCCCGGGCAGAGAGTCCTAGCTGGCTTCTAGCAGGCCACCGCTAATGTGCAATCCTTTTCCTATCAGGTACCTATGCTGCCGGCGTAGCTCTCTAGGCCTTCAGCTTGCGGGTTGAGGGCCGGGGAGGACGCGGGAATTGGGGCCAATGACTTCACGGCCAAGCAAACGAAGCAGAAATGGAGTCGCAACAAAATGGAACTGTACGCTCCCTGTGACTTGTCCGAGTGGACAGGTCATAAATCCATGCCGTCCTCTTAGCACCAGCTGGCGAACAGGATGCGTTCGAAGCCAGGGCTCCCGGCCCTACGTTACTGTTGGTTCGTCGGTAGAGACACGAAATAATGCGACTTTGACGATTCGCTAGAAGACCTGGGCTTGGCTTAATTCATCACCGTTCAGTTACCTGCAGTTACCTACTCATCTACCTGTCTACCTCCCTCTCTCCCTTTCTCTGGGCATACCGACTCTACCAATGGTGCCTAGCATTAATGCCCAGTGCAGCAAATGCGAGATGGCACATACACCATCTGCTCACGAGTCTGCACTCCTCACCGCTCTCTTTATCCCAAGTGCCGACAGACGGCCACTCGCTGCCGCCAACCGATCAGATTGTGATTCCCTGCTTTTGGCCTGTCCCGGTACTCGGCAGCAATATTAGGCAGAACCTAATGGCATTCTCTCTATCTAGTATGACTACGCTATACATGACACAAGCGGAGGGTCTACATTGTCCAAAGACGGTTAATGGCCTCCGCCACGACCCAATACGTTGAAGCAGGAGAACAAGGTTCTGGTAGCGAATATGCAGCCTGACGTCCGTGCTGGAAACAATCTGCCAGCGTGACATTGTAACGGTGGCATAGGTAGATTTAGATCACAGATCGCTCAGCCATCGTACCAGCGTATGCAGGTTGTTTACCAGGTCCAGCCGTTGATGCAAGGCCAACGCAGCTGAAGACCTAGCGGGTCTGATTAAGCGGGTGAAGAGTGGAGGGTTCTAAAACCGGGCCGTGGTCATGGTTGGATCATGGCTGGTCTAGAGCCCAACTGGGTGGTCCCGAGATTCACTGGTTGGTTTTCCCAGACTACCAGAACACGCGATGAGTGCATTGTAAAAGATATAGGCACATGCGCCTTGCCTCACTTGACCTCGTGTCGCACCCAGTGCCACAGCTCATCCCTAGGACGATAGCCTTATCTAGAGGCTGGCATCAAGCACAGGTGCTATCGTAAGCACTATATGAGATGAAACGTTGAGGTATTTTGGCGACTGCTAGGTCTCTATTGGGAGGAAGGTTCTCGATCATGCCTCCAAACCAGTAGACAAACGCATAGTGGGCAAGATGACTCTGTCCTCCGTCTGCGATGGCTGTGCAACCACCTTCCGCATTTCCGGATCTGAGATCTGAAGAGGTTGAGAACTGCTACTGTCGTTTGCAACTTGCAACTCATACATGTCAATCCTATATAGTAACTATTCATTATGATCCGCAAACGGAAGTAGAGGAGTTAGTGATGATCCGTTTTGCTCGGGCAGCAACAGCTAAAAAAGCCGGTCGACGATCAACCATCCACCCTGGTCATACGTTTCGGTTACTGCACTATCTGCATTCGGGTAGAGAAGGACAAGGACAAGGTACTGAGAAGAATCTTTACCTGGATAAATGAAGCTTCAATTGGACGCTCTCGCTGTAGTTATCGTACGAACACCACAGGTGCTGCATGCCCTGCCTACGCTTTTGTCAACGCTAAATTAGCTATGACCGGCATCGCCTTTCCCGTTGAGCATAATTGTTTCCCATTTGGACGTTGGACACGCAACCCACCGTTCCTCGCTTCTTTGTCGGGCTAGGAGTGGCAGGCTGTCCCCCATACCTGGGACAACATACGGTCAAAGTAAAGCCGCAGGGCTCCGTGCTTGCGCTTTTGCGGTTGTCAGGCATAAGTTATCCTATCATGTACGCGAACGGGGCGCTGGGGGTGCGGGCTTTTCCAATGGCAATCCGTCCGCATAAGCCAGGGCGATCATGGTTCATGGCAGTTAAAACAATCAGACAGGCTGGTTCCTGGTACAACACAAGGGATGGGTACCTCCTTGACAAGTTGCTTGCGCACGCGCGCGTATGTGTTTCTAGTGTGCATAACAACTGACCGCCAGTTCACTCCCAACCCAAGGGGCGTATTCCCGGCCACCGGGCATGAACGGCTTGTCTCTCTGGTCGTCATCTTCCTGCGCGCATTCCTATCCAGACCAGCGGGCGGCGTTGTCGTCGTCGTCGTCGAGACAAAAGCTCGTCTTACAGACAGTGTGTGATCTGTGCTGGGCAAAGTTAGGCTGAATGAGCAGGACGTTGCCTGTAGACTATAGATGAGGACCGCACAGACGTCGAGTTCAGAAGAAGCCCCGTCGTCCGCGTCCGAGGCAACAAAGCCTTGTTCATGGCGCCGCAGCGGGTTGACAATCAGACAAGGTATATTGTGCCGGAGGAGATGCCGGGCGGGGAATTTTCGTGGGAACTCGAGGGACAAAGCACCACCGCCAAACAGATGGCTGCTGCGGTTAACGCTCCCCGATCTCACCACCCACACGCCCGCCCGCCTGAACTATGCGCCGCCCACGCAGGCTAATTTGCACGCAGCGGTGCCAGGATCGTTACCATAGGCGCGCAAACGAATCGCTTGCTGTTGTTACCCCCACACACGTCCGCAGCCCGTCCGCACAGCACAGCGAACTGCAAATAAAATACTGGTCTGATAGCTCACACACACACACACACTCCCTCTCTCTCGCTCCCTCCGTGCCCTACATATACTTATTGCCTTCTCGTTCGCCCTATGCAGCCCCGGCTAGGTCAACAGATGCTGCTGTAGTTACGCTTAGTGCTGCGCCGGCTGGGCATCATCGTCAGCAGCCAAGCCATACCCGCCATGTGCATCAGCAGCATAGCATAGGGTTGTCGGTTTCATGGTCTCCACTCACGAGGGAGTTTCATGGCAGCCACCGCCACTAGATCTGTCTATCTGGGACCTCTGGAACTGATGGTTCGACTGATGTGACCTCCCCCGAACATCCTCTCCTCCATCAAATAAGCCTTGTGCTTCCCACCATGGTGCAGGATGACGGCTCGTCCAATGTCTTCAGATCGTGGAAAGCTCTGTGCATAAAGGTATGGTGTAGTGCTTGATCTTCCTACTGAGCCTAGTACTTGATATGTTGTATCCTGGTTCTTGATGTCGTGTTCCAACTTCAGGGCAGCTCCTTGACGCTCTTCCCGGTGTTACCCTTGTCCCGGCCAGACTTTCATAGAGCTTCAGGACACAAGCGGTACCTCGTTCGTTTGGTTTCCGCTTCGTTTCCTCGGTTCGCCGCTTCAGTTGCGTCATCAATCCACCGTTCTCTATGTATCCAGTGTGGTGCCAGCCGGTGAATTGTTTTCTGCGAGCTCATGCATGCTTTCGTGGCATGTAATCAGCCCCAGTTTATGGCTCGTGGGTAACAGGCTGTGTTCAAGCCTCTGACTCCTACTTCAAGGAGAAACTCAAGGACCAGCGTCCTGAATCGGCATTGTAATGATCGAACCCTACTTACTACGTGACCTGAAGCTGCCTGCCCTACATGGAGCTCTGTCTCACCGACTCGTACATTGTTCACCCAGTAGCGCTCGTCCTTAGTCTGGTGAGTGGTACGCTACTCAACAATGCCTTCCATCAACCCGACTGATCTTATAATACCTACCTGACTGATACATAATAACTGTTGTCTAGAACTGGATCTGGATCCACATTTGAATGTTTGGTTACTTACACCACTTGTTTTTCCACACCCCTCCCCTGCTCCCGCTTGGACTTCCTCGCCTGGTACTTACAATGCTTGGTCTACTTTAAGGCTTCTTCGATATACTTGGCCCTAGTCAGAGGTCCCCCACTACCACCACGACCACCACATATTTTCGTTGACTTGTTGTCCATTGCTTTCTATAGGGACCTCGTTTTAGCTTTTACTTCTCTTTTTAAATGTCTAGAATACGCTGCACACCCGACGTGGCCCCTCTTGTGACACTCTTCGCCCACAATGGCTCTCCTTAGATTATCATGACTGTTGCAGAACGTCCCACCTGCTGGCGAAACCCTTGACGGTAACCCAACTAGACTGACGTATTAACGAGCCCTGACGCCGCCTCGTTGTTCAAAGCTTTCAGGTCGTCATAACAACGTTCATTGGTTGAAAGGCGGACCAAACACACCAATCATGATGACAGCTTTTAGAAACGCGCTTCACTGACATTAATCTTGGCTCCCTCAGGAGGTCTTCCATAACCAAGCCTCCGAAACATCTAAACATTCCCAACTTCATCTAATACTTCTCTCGTGATACCCAAAGCACTCACAACCTCGCTCGTTTAACCTCAATATCTCTCTTCTTATTCACTCAGCTCTCCTCACCTCTATTGGCCCTAGCATTGTCTAGCTGGAAAAAAGAAATAAAATTAAATCACGACTGTCATCGTCGCCAATAGTTTTGCTTAGGAGGGGGTCTTCTAAGGACGCAGCGGCACGGCGAGGGATACGGACGAACGTCAAAGTTGAAGTCGGCCAAAACAGCGACACCATTGACGTTTCCATGAACACTAGTATTACCAGCCTAATCACGGCCTTATAGGCGATCTACCGCCATCGTGGATATCGCCTCCTTACTTAAGGTCTCCGACTCAAATGAGTCCTCATTACCCTCATCCCAGCAAAGCCGATCCGCATCCGTACCGGCTTCCACGGGCCCGGCGGTCACGACGACGGCATTTTACGGACCACCTTTATACGCAGAACTTCCTCAACAGGGAGGAGTAGCCCCCATGGTGGCGGGAGCTGTTAGCAAGCGCGGAATGCCGCCTCACATCCCAGAAGCGCCAGCAAAGAAACAGAGCAAATGGTCGGCGGAGGAGGACGCGCTTATCATCGATCTTCGAGGGAGTGGAATGAAGTGGGAAGACATCTCCAAACGGTTGCCTGGTCGAAGCGCCATCAGTTGTCGCCTTCACTACCAGAATTACCTCGAAAGGCGAAGTGAGTGGGACGAAGAGCGGAAGAATAAGCTTGCAAGATTGTACGAGAGGTATGCCCCACGAAAAGACCGGTCCGCTGGAAGAAACCAAACCCCGATCGTTGCTTTAATAGCTGGATAGGAGACAAACGAGCTACACGAGAAAGGGCATTACGGATACTAACTGGGGAACTAGATTCAAACCCGAGATGTGGGCAAAAGTTGCAGAAGAGATGGCAATACCATGGCGCGCGGCAGAAGCAATGCATTGGCAGCTAGGGGAGCAGGACATGGCTCGGCGAGCTGGGGTTACACCTTTCTCTCTCTCTGCTCAAACTTTAGAGACAACCCATGGGGGAAGTGCACGGGCTTCCTCGCGACACGCACATTCATCATCACAAGGGGGAATTTCACGAGAAGTCAGCCATGGAAGAGGTTATGGCCGCGGTACCGCACTACCTCCAGCTCGCCCCCTCGTATCGCGAAGAGAAAGTCTACCGACGCATCACCTTCCTCCTCCTGAGCATCTTGAGGTCGCTTACGGCTATTCCCATCCGCATGGCGGTGGACACCTCGCGCCTATCCAGACTCAAAATCCGCCGCCACGGCCAGGAATGCTGCCGAGCGTTGCTGAACTTACCACTGGTGTTAGCCCTTATAGTACACCGGCCTACTCAGCAGGAGTCCCAAGTGCAAGCCCCGTCCATAGCGCTACAGCAAGTCCCGGTCCCTACATGCCGCCGCTGGGCTACCCACCACTCGACCCGATGGCAACTTCCAAAAGACGGAGGAGTCCAGAGGTTATGCCTTACGAAACGAGTAGACGCAGGCACCTCGAGCGACCGCCAGAACCGTACGACCACGCACCATCCAGACGATAAGCGCTGAACGGGGTTAGAATCGTGCATTGTAAAGATTTGGGTACAGGGAGACGAGGAAAAGACTAGACCAAATTAAACACGAGGATGACTTGAAATTTGGAGGCGTTCACGAGACCGGGAAAAAAACAGGATCGAGGAATCATGTGGCGTATCATACAACAGCACCGGTATACACACTTCACATTTGTTTCTATTCCTCGCTCTACATACACCGACAGACAGATCGCGCACATCACATTATGGCGTTACACTTGCGGGAATTGTCCGCCTCGGCGTGTTCTATGAGATTGAGATAACCAAATACAAGGCTAACAAAACACACGGTGGGATTCTGCATTGGGTCGGAGTAAGCATTCTACTACAGCTGGCATCATTATCATACCACTACCCACCGTCGACAACTGGATACGAGAGAAAACGAAATTGGCAAAGGAACTGCAATGCTTCCCTTGGAAATGGAGCAAGTGAAACAAAGTCCATTTCGCGCCGTGCCTTGACGGAGAATGGGGAAGCTTTGCGTCTCTCAGGCTATGCTGCAATTCTTGTTTTTTCTCCATCCTTGTTTCAGGTCCTTTGCAGTCACCTTCCCCAAGACCCCATTCGCACGACAAGATATGCAGGCTGCAGACATCATCGACAAATACTAGGAAGGAGGGGAAGTGAAAAACAAGAAAAAGAAACAAGAGCCAAGTCATTACATAATTCGATTTTTTGACCCTATTGTTTCTAAATCCAGGAGTTCAGGGGGGCGGATCGGTAGTTGGGAGGGGAAATTTTGGATTGGGGTTCCATGCAGGGAGCTGAGGACAAGGGGGTGGCTTGTTTTTTTGGTCTTTTTTTATTTTACTTTTCTTAGGCGTCGTCAGGCTTATCGAAGGAAATCCCGGCAATGTGGTTGTTTATTTTACCTACATACCCTCCTTACATCACATCATCACATTGCATCACACCCAGGGATTCCGGAGAAAAAAAGTGAAAAAACGAAATCAGAAGAAAAAAAAAAAAAGGGCACGGCGCAAATTATTGGAAGAGCCACAGAGGCGAGTTCGACGAGCCAAGATCTTGCTTGGCCTTTTCCTCTCTCTCTCTCTCTTCTTGTTTGCTGGGTTTTTCTTTTCTTTTTGTTTGCTACGAATTTTGTTTTCTCCCTACTTGATTGGATTCGGGGGTTTTGTTTTCGCCATAGACTCTGAGGCGTCTGTCTGTTTCTCAAGCGTAACGAATTTGTCAAGAAAGTCATGTCCAGTTTTTTTCTTGTTCAACACTCATGTGATGGGGGCGTGATATTACAGAATACAACGCAAACCACAAAAGGCACTGGAAAAGGAAGGGGAAGAAAGTATGTATGTACATTAATATGAGAAAATCGAGCAAAAGATTTGCCGACTCGAATTACACTTGCTCCATTTTTTTTTGTTCAAAGCGTTTTGATTTGTTCACTGTATTTAATTTGCCCATCTTCTTGCTGTTATTCAACTGTCGATGGTAATTTTGCTTCATTTCCTGCGTGAATGCCTGAGCTTGCGCATGTGAGATCTGAGAGATCTACAACGCATATTACAAGGCCTGTCCTGGCCAAGGTCGTAGAAAATACCTGAACTGACCCCCCTATTTGACGTCGTAGCGCCCAGGCATCTGCGACATATACGACTTCATTTCACTTCTCCTCCTCTCCGTGACCCCCTATCACCCACCAATTATCGCGCTCATACCCACTTTCTATGACTCTTCCCCCAGCAGCGCGCATATCCTCCTCGAGCTCGCCCTCGCGGTACAGGTGGTAGAATCTCTCGTACGTGGTCTCTGTCTCCCCGCCACCACTGCCGCGGCTCTCCTCGTCTTTTCCCTGCTTCTTGCCCTGGTTGGCCTTCATGACCCAGGGCACGAGCTGGTCCTGCTCCGAGTTGGCGTCCCAGCCGCGCCGGCTCGAGCTCTGCTCCAGCGCCCACACGTACACGAGCACCTGGCCGCCGTCGGGCCGCGCGCACGCGAGCAACTTGCGGAGAGCATCGACGCGGCGCTCGCGCGTCGACATGTGGTGGATGACGGCGATGCACAGCACAAAGTCGGCGCAGCCGGCGCGGAAGGGCAGCGCGAGGCCGTCGGCGACGGCGACGTCCGCGAAGCCGCGGCCGCGCGCGATGCTCACGAGCGAGGGGCTCCGGTCCGACCCTATCATGTGCACGTCGCCGCCCTCCCGCACCCCCAGATACTTGCCGTTGCCGCAGCCCACGTCCAGACCCACGGCCCCGGACGCCACGCGCGTCCGCAGGAACGACGCGATGAACGGCCACGGCTTGTACCGCGTCGAGCTGAAGTGGCTCGCGATCGACTCGTACACGCTGTGCACGTGCTCATCCTCGTACGTCTCGGGGGACTGCGCCGCGGCCTCGCGGACGGCATTTAGTTTGGTGGTGGTAGTAGTGGTGGCGGTGGCGGTGAAAGTGGTGGTAGGGGTCGACGGCTCTCCTGTCTTCCCGTCGGCCTTGGCCGTGCCATCATGCGAACCTGTGGGGCACGACATGATATTTTCTTTTGTCTTCTACTGTCCGTCGTACGGTTTTTCCCCCTTTCCTACCTGGAAACCGAATGAACGACCAGAAAGATCCCAGCTTGCGCCCTAGGGATAGGCTATGTCCTACGCGCCCTGTTCGCTTAGAAAAACCGGATTCTGCGGCCACGTACCACTGGATGTGACTTGAACGCTCACACCGAGTCCTCTCTGCTTACCTCGCACCCCTCCCCCTCGTCGCTTTTTTGCTGACCAGCACGGGGCTCCGCGCTGGCTGCGGCACAGATACGAAAATTTTCTCTGCGACGAGTGTGGCCTTGAAACACTGTATTACCTATAGCCAGGCGTTAAGATCTCACCTGTGTTGCCCCTTATAGGTAGGTATATAGCGAGACACGTAGAGGAAACACGTAGAGGCAGCCGTAGACACAGTATCTGTTGCCGTCGAGATAAGGTTAGTTTTTCCTGTCCTACTTCTCGTGAGATCTGTGTTCCCCCGCGTAAAGTTGGTAGTTTTTAACAGGGTGTTGTGGTGTCTTTGTATAACCAGGGCACAAGAGAAAGTAGAGAATGTCCCCGTCTATCTCTCCGAGTCTTCTTTCCCGCGTCGAGAACCGAATGCCACCTAGCCTGTGTAGTTGACAGCAGGTGTTTGTCTTACTGTGCTAGGCAACAGCAATAGACTGAACAGCCAACTCTAACGCCCGGTGTTTGTTAAGAGCGAGATCAGGCCCTGTGTGATGAAATGCGTATGCAATACAGCCCGAGCGAAACAACTGGTCCGACCAGCTGTTAACAGAATCAATCGATAGCTGCCGCTCAGTGGGCAAAAAAAGGTGGGCAACACAGCTCCAAAATCCAAGGTTTTTCAATGGAGGTCGAATGTGCTTCGCTTGCGTCGTCAGACCAGCCCAAAAGCGCTATCTCCTATTCGCTGAGCCGCCGGGCGCCAGTCCGCGCGTCGTCGTCTCAGATAGTAGCGGTCGCGCAACCACACCTTTAGGTCGAATCTTCTGTCCCAAGAGCCCGGGATTGAGTTGATCCTTTTCCTCTCTCTACCCGAAGTGTCGTTGCGTTGGGGTCCTGGTCTTGGCGCCTTGGCCACCGGGTGTCGTTCTATCTAAGTAGCTTACACAGTAGGAGCGAGACACACCGCTCTGCTAAGACGGAATGTTCGAACGCCGTCCAGTGCGTACGAACGGCTGTCAATGCGGCCTTGGTGGTGTGATTCCCATTGGATTTGTGTGTGATGGAGGCCGATTAAGCAAGTTCGCTCGATCGCTCACTGCATTGTGGATGTCGGGGGTTGAGAGGGGGGGCGGAACTATTTTTTGTGGTGGATCTACCTACTTTATTGGCGTGTCACAGCATGACGTTAATGCCTTTCAGTTTCTCTGACTTGAAGACAGCATGAACAGTCTCGTCTTTGGACCTATGAAATCGGGTTTCTATCATTTGATAAAGTGAGATGAGATTTGAAAAAAAAAAAAAAAAAAAAAAAAAAAAATAAGAGAAAGGAAAAAAGCAAGAAAACAAACAGGCCTCGTTTGTAACAAATTGACATTACAAAACTCTATTTTAGCTCAAAACCCGAATATTCGGGATCGAAAGGTACTTTGAGGTTACTAGTTACCTAACAGAACACTGCAACGTGAAGTACTTTCATAAAGCAATTTTTTTATTATAGCTTATTAAATATTTGTGCAACTCAAAATCTTACTGTGTCTCATAATTCCTGAGGATAACTAATCCGATTCTCCGATCATGGCTTTGAACTCATCGAGACAGGCCACCCAGCTCGCTTGGCCATCCTCGCTCTGTGCGAAACCATCCACAATCTCACCAACCTTGAGATCCTCGGCCATATGCGCCTCGCTCTGGGTACCATCTAGTATAGTGGTTCCCTCCAAACCCAGCACGAGGGCGTACAAAGCAACCGGCGCGCTGATGGCGGCGCTCTCGGCCAGTTTTTGCACGGGGGCGCTGCGCAGTAGTTCCGGGTTCCCGCTCAAGGTCCAGAACGTTTGGAAGGTGATGCGTTGCGTGCGACAGTACGCCCGCAGGTCGACCTCCCATCGCGTCGCGGGATAGAAGCGATTCTGCACCACTGCTGGACGGACACTCACATCAGGGCTGGTGCAGAGCTGCTTCACGACCTGTAGGTCCGTATTTGAGATGCCGAGCTGTCTGATGCGATGCGGGACATAAGTTTCCAAAGCCTTCCAGACCTTGAGTAGGTCTGAGAAATGGCGAGAGGGCGGCGAGTGCAGCACCAGGCTGTCGAGATACGCATTGACTGAGTTGTCAAATGTGAAATGCGAAAGTGACGAGGCCACAGAGGCGTGCACCTGTTCATCCAGGGGCGCCTTTGGATCGTAGGGCATATTGTGGATGTCCTGTCCGCCGACGGGGGTGTATTTTGTCTGGATCTGAACGAACGTCAGCGTCTCTCATAACTCGCACCATACAGAGATAGCATGAGTAGGATACGCACGAAAAGATCTTCTCGTTTCACGAGACCCTTGGAGATGGCCTCTTTGATGCCGGCGCCGACTAGTGCCTCATTATAATGACGAGGTTGAGCCGCCGTATCGACGCCTCGGAAGCCCGCTTTCAGTGCCTTGAAGACCAGGTCGCCCGTGGCTTCTTTCTTCCACGCTGTGCCGTATAAAAGTCTTGGCACCGCCATGTTGGATTTATTTTGGCATTGATTACATCGTGGTTGTGAGAAGAATCGTCATACTCTCATGGTGTCACGGCCATCACCAACTTACAATGCGTGACGCAGGTTCTTGCTCTTATCCATGCAAGGCACTAACGAGTATATTCACTAATAAGGTATTATCTTCCTAGCGGTGTCAATGCAACAAATCAAACTATCACTACTTGCATGTGTCTTTTTTCCCCTTGTAATTATTAAACTCCTTGCCGGCGTTTCTTGTCTTTAATATGCTTCAGGTGTCAAAGCTATACTGTGAGGATTTATATGTGTTTTATACAGACTAATTATAGTCAAAAATATGCAGCCACAACCGCGAATTCAAGTACTTTGGTCCGTGTACTTGGCTGCTTTTACAGAAATGAAACCCCGTTTGTTTATTTTGAAAACCTGCAGAAGTCATGCAAACGGAGAGACCCGTGTTCCCCAGTTCCCCGCTAATTCAAATGTTACTACCGGTATTTATCTGAACTCGGTATTCTGCTCGGTACACTCTGTCCACCCAAATCTGTACCATGGTTGACATTGAGTTATTGGACGCTGCCGATACCGGGTATGTCAACTCACCGAATATCGTCATTATTAACCCATAATTAAAAGACGTTAATAATCTGTCCATTCCGTGGGGTCGTTTCATCCTGATAGCCACCCCAAATCCTGAAGTGCCAAGACAGGCAATCTGGTTTATGCATAGCTGCTGCAGGGGTTGCCGTAACCCAAGAAAGAAGATATTGCCGGATCATGACATCTCGAGAGGGGCTTACTTACAACACTTACCGTAGTAGGTTCTCCATATTTGAACCCCTCATCACAACTAGGTACTGCAGCTAAAACGAGACGACAGCTCGAAGACTTACCATGCGAGCCATGCTACGTAAGACCTAACTTTGGAAGCTAACTATGTATAGGCTATATGCTATGAACAGCGGGCCTGAGATCCTTTGTTTCTTTGCTTTGACTGTATGATTACTAATATGGCTCTTAATGAATACAACTCTCGGCGATGTTAGCCTCTAAACAGTAAGCTCTCTAGGGACAAACAAGTGTTTAGTTCCCCTAATTTGTCCCGCTAGTAGTTGTCTAGATTGGACAAAAAGGATTCTGGAGTTTTGCCAAATGTCTACATATTGTAGTGTAAGCCCAAGGTAGGGAGGGTCCTATATAAATAAGGGTAATTAGTACACATTTACACATTTACACATTTACCGGTATAGATCGTACTTATCTATCTACCCCGCCTTCTCATCATATCACCGAGCCAGCAGCAGCCTCTACGATCTCGTCTTTCCCACCGAGAACCTGATCTGTACCACCTCAGTCCTTATTCTTGAGCGTCGAATTAGAATCCAACTACATTCACACCCGTTCATATCCAAGAAATTCACAATGGCGCAATCACCACACACGGTCCGGTGGGGCATCCTGGCCACGGGGTTCATCGCACAGAGTAAGTCCAGACCTGATCAGACACACCATGAGAAGAAGATCATGAGAGCGATCACGCTCACGCACTGACCGCGCCGTCGCAGTGTTCGTCAGAGATCTCCTCTGCAACCCGGCGACCCGTGACGTCACCGATGTCGCACACAAGGTCGTGGCCGTGGCGTCGTCGCGGTCCAAGGACAGCGCCGCCGGCTTCCTGGAGAAGGTGAACCTGGCGCCCGAGGGCGTCAAGCTATACGGCTCGTACGCCGAGCTCGTCAATGACCCGGACGTCGACGTTGTCTACGTCGCCACCCCGCACAGCCACCACTTCCAGAACACCATGCTGGCCCTGCAGGCCGGCAAGAACGTGCTGTGTGAGAAGGCCTTCACCGTCACTGCATCGCAGGCCAAGAAGCTTGTCCAGACGGCCAGGGAGAAGAACGTCTTCTTGATGGAGGCTGTGTGGACCCGGTATTTCCCTCTCAGCATCAAGATCAGGGAGCTAGTCAAGTCGGGTGCCATTGGTACTGTTTACCGAGTTATTGGTGAGTGGCTTTCATTCATCCCTCTCTATTTCATATACACATATGCGATTTGAATACCTAAGCATGTTTACGTAAACACATATGTACTAATACCACTCCTATAGCTGATAACTCCGTGGGCAATGATGGTCCGGATGGCACTCTGACCTTCCCCGACGAGAACCGCATGGTCAACATCGACCTCGCAGGTGGCGCACTGCTGGATCTTGGCATCTACTCTCTGACATGGCTCTTCCAAATCCTGTACCACCTTCAGCCTGAGGCCGAGAAGGAGGCGCCTAAGACCCTGGCCGCGATCCAGCACTACAAGACCGGCGCAGACGAGTCGACGAGCGTCATCGTGTCGTTCCCAGGCCACAAGACCCAGGGCATCGCGCTGACGTCGCTGCGCATCCCGACCAACACGGACGGCAAGAACAGCGGCGGGCCCGCCATCAAGATCCAGGGCACCCTGGGCGAGATCCAGGTCATGGGCCCCGCGTACCGGCCCACGCAGTACAAGATCGTCAAGAAGGACGGCGACGGCAACGTCGAGGTCGTCGACTGCCCCATCCCCGTCGACAGGGAGCGCCGCTTCGGCATGGGCATGTTCTGGGAGGCCGACGAGGTCGCCAGGTGTCTCCGGGACGGCAAGAAGGAGAGCTCGACTCTGCCCCTCTCTGAGAGTATTGTGATAATGGAGGTCATGGACGAGGCGCTGAAGCAGGGTGACGTGAAATACCCCGATCTCATCACTACTGATGTCTTTGACCCTAAGAGCCCGCTGAACACCGGTGAGCGGTAAGCTGGGCTGGAGGCAGAAAGGAGGCGGTAGCTTAGGATAGTCTTGTCAGCCCATAGCTGTGATGGCCGTCTTCCGCGACGGGAGTACATATAAAATCTACAAAGCCATTTCCTGGCACCCTGTCTTCAATTTTATTTGTTTTTTTGGATTTTGGACTCTGACTTATTACGTGCGGTCGTCCTCGGCTCTGCCAAAACACCGTACGAAAAGAAAAAAAAGGGGTATTAATATAGATGTCGAAGACGCGACAGCCCTTTTCGTTATGTTTCATACAGCGTTAATTTCTTTCATGTCTATATGTATGTTCACGAAGAATATTTCTAGCTGATATGGTCCTGTTCTATATATTAAATTTTGTAATGCTCGTCTTGACTGGTTACAACAATTAATCATAAAAACTAAAAGATTAGTAAAATATGATCAAGTCAGCGTAACTGTTTCAGTCTCGTTGAAAAAAGTCCCAAAATTGTATGTGACTATCATCAGGCTGCAGGTAATACCGATTTTCGATATCCAAAGCAACAACTGCGAAAGCGGATTTACTCACGAGATAGATAGGATTCTCCGCACTATTGCCCAGTCGTCCTTTTCGCGAATAAAGAAAAATAAGTCAGTCATCATCCTAGTCAAGCTTGATTGGATTTACCGGGTCATCGTCTGGTCTCGGTCTGATTGCGTGGTCGTCTGAAGAGTTACACCCTGAATCATTAAGCCTTGGGACGTCGTCGTCGTTTCCGGGATCCGGGACCGGCACGATGACTATCCCGGCGTTGTAGATGACTGTATAGATAAAGTCAAAATGTAGGCGTCCGGCTCCATGCACGTATCGCCTGTACATGGTGTAGTACTCCAGGAGATCGATGAGATGCGAGAGCCGGGGGGGGGGAACTCCGGGTCTCATGCTAGACACCGCGCCACCAGCCAGTATAGCTCGCGGTCGAGACGATGTTCTTCTGCCTGGTTCATCTCATCGTGGAGTTCAAGCATTATTTCGCGCATCACTCCAGGTCCCGGGTTAGTAAGATCGTTGTTGAGGAGACGACCCATGACCTGTGATTTGGAGTATTAGCGATGGCTGTCAGTATATAAGAAAGCTTAAAGGATGGTATGAATATTTTATGGTGAACTTAATAGCGAGATGGAATAATGACTACGTACAGTTCCGATCTCGAGGATATTCATGTCGGTAGCTACGCTACGGAATCTTTCTCGTTCATCGTTGTACGGATAAGAGTCAACATCGAGCGGCATTGCTACGCCGAAGTAGATGGATAAATCATAAATCACATACTAGGGATCTTTGCCTAGTGCGAGGAGCTTTTTCAAGTCTTCATCCCTTCTATCAGAAATGCATAGCCTGCGATCGAAAGATGTCGCTCGAGGAACCATCTTTGGCTCCGTAACCTCCCTCTCATTGCTAAAGTCGATGAGTTTGAGGATGGGAACTAAATCATGCTCGCCAGTATGCGTTGGCTCATCTTCGAGAAATTCACTGAGCCTATGGCCAAACACCACTGGATCTGAGTAGGCTTGTTAACCGCGATCGTGCAGATATATATCCCGGGTTCTCCCACCGGTTTCGGGGAGGCGACGCAGGGAGCTCACCTACTATTTCCAAGATTCATATCGGAGTGTATCAAATTACTAACCTGCAGGTCACTTGTATTGTCAGGTACAACCTCCCGCCTCTTATACTTTGGAAGCCTGGGGTTTGGTATCGGGGGAGGTGGAGCGGCCATTGCCACACATGTTCTAGCAACTTCATAGAAAATCAGCCTGTGACATGAAAACAAATTCTGTTCTTTGTATCGAATCAATGAACCAGGTTAACTTACGGTACCAGAATATTGCCCATAGCACACGATTCGAAACGCCTGGGAGCCTGGCGGCCCTACATTTTTGCTGCTGAAATAATGTATTAACGAGGGAGAGAAGTAATGCATGGTTTTTGATTTTACCATTTGCATCAAGCTGTTGATCGTTCCATTTTCTACATATTCGATGATCATGTACGGTTTTGGAACAGAATCGACTGGCCACTGTTCTGGCGCCGATTTTCTCGCGGATCTGGATTCAGTTCGAGGCGTGTTACGATATGCTCCGCCCATCGTAGTACCTACCCTATCATCAACCCACTGCACCCAAATAGGGCAGGCTGCGAACGCACTTGTAACCATTTAATCTCGTTGCCAATCTCTCCGTCGTCGCCAACACTACAGTCTTGACGACGAATCGTGGAAACCCGCCGGGTTCTGCCTCGTCGTCTCGAAACGACAGCGCGATACCGCTGCCCCCGGCGCCAGCTAGCTTTGCGAACTTGTATCGTGGTTCGGTAGCAAAGAATCTCCTGATCTCGCTAGTGGCCGTTGCCGACATCTCCACAGAGCCGACATGTGGCAATGGGTTTTCAAGCTGTAAGCTAGAAGGCTTATTGTCTGCTTTGTGGAGAGACAATAACTTTAATGTGGCTTGGGGGCTTTGTTAGGAAGGATATCTTGTTTCATTTATACTAGGCTATTTTTACCGCTGTTTTCGTCGACCAACCATGTCGATGGAGCTCGTTGGCAAAAAGAGGCGCTCTCTAATGTACCCAACCTAAGATCTCCCCCCAAAACGGATCCATGACAAGAAGCTATTCAGGTATTTCTGTTCGGCTCGGTCTGTAGAATTGCGATAAATTCGTGTCTATTCCTAGAGATTTTTAATGGATACAGTCGGTTTAATAGCTATGGTTTCTCGAAACACATGATCGCATATCGAAAAGTATCATTTGCGTAACCTCGTCGCATTGCGCGGAAAGCCTGCAGAAACGCGAGTCCATCCCGGCCCTGGGAAATAGCAAACATCCATAGAGATGGAGACGAGACCAAGCCCCAAGAGATATCCCTAATTATAGTCAGCGAAACACTGATCAGGATGTTCTGGAGAGGGCAAAGGAAGCTACTCACCAAGTCTTGGCAACATCACCACTGATGTCAATCGGAGTCTGGCGGATTTGAAGGCCCGCCTTCCGCGCCATCTCGACATACTCGTCAACAGTGCAGAGTCGCGGGAGTAGCATCCCATCTTCAATCGGCTGAATGTCCTCCTTTTCCTGCTCGGGCGAAAGCTGAGGCGCCTTGAACCAGTCGGCAATCACAAGACGCGAGGAGTTGCCAGGGACTAGCAATTCAGACACGGAGCGGAAGAAGAGGGGCTTGTCAGGGAAGTGAGACAGGGCCTCAGAGATCCAGACAGCGTCGAATCTTGCGGCAGGCTTGCCGTCGGCAGAGAAGTGTTCCAGCATCTTCTCGGCGTCGAGTTCGACGAAACGGCAATTGCCTCCTGACGGATACACGTCTGCGTCGTCTGTGGACGTGCCAGTGCTATTGGTCTCGGTTTCGGCTCGGGTCAGTCTCTTGGCGATCTCAACCTGACGTCCACTGATGGTGATGCCCGTCACATTGCACGCATGTTCCTTTGCTAGATAACGCGATGTGCCGCCGATACCGCACCCAACATCAATGACATTAGCCCCTTGCGGAAGATCTGAGATCTCTAGGAGATATTTGATCAGGTTGACCTGGGCTTCCTCTTTAGTCTCTGTTGGTGATTTAAAGTAGCCATGGTGAATATGCTGGCCCCTATAGAGTCACATTAGCGATAAGACGCAGCTTATTGCAGTGAGCTCGTACCATAGTGAATAGTAGTAGTCGGAAGCAATTTCATAGTGTTTCTTAATTCGCTCCTTTAATGACGTATTCGACTCGTGTTCTTCATATTGGGGTATCTCGTGGGTATCGCCCGGATGGGTCGCGATGTCTGGTGCAGCCATAGTTTGTGTATTATTATTACCTGGCGAATGGTTCTGACAATATTGAGTTGATTGATGAGGTCCGAGGAGAAAACGACTGTAGAGTACAGTCTGTGACGCGACGTGTTTATATCCGGCCAAGTCACAGTTTCACCTGGGTTTAGGCCATGCAGCCAATCTCCCCCCTTTGCATATCTACCGATTCCACTCTCAATCCCATCTCGGGTCACTAGTTAAAGAAGTCGTGCACTAGTAGGGATATGATATCCAGTATATAGTTCTTTATTTTAAATATAAGAAAAAAGCAAGTTGAGGAAAGTGGTGTCCTACTACCATCCTTCATAAAAATTATTTTAATAAAGTGACATGTTAAACAATTTCTAGGTTGAATACTTCTGTAGTCAGTCAGGTTTGCCAGAATCAATCTCTCAGTTTCGCCCTCGGTTTAGAACTTGTGGTTGAAATGGTCTGTGCGTGCTGTTTTGTGGAGGTGGGCCACGGCTAAAATTGGGTCAGATAGATGTATTAATGCTATCCACCTATCCACCTAACTACGTACAGTTAGCGTCATAAGTCAATGACATCATCTCAAGTTGAAAGCAGTGTTTACCATCTATTCACCTCTGTCAGATCTAGGCAGCACTGTTCTTCTCACAAAGCCTCCTCACTCATTCTCACCACTTTTCTCTCAAACGAAGACTTGATCTTACATTCCCCAAAACATCGTTCAACAATTTGCTAGTCATTATCCAGCCCGAATTGACGGTTCCAATCCAACAATGTTTAGCAACGTCTCTTATCTGCTCCTCCAGCTATGTCTGGCTGCTTGTGCCTTCGCGGCCCCCCTTGCCGACGAGACCCTCACGGCAACTAGCAATACACCCTGGCAGTATGGATCCGGAGGCGGGATTGCCGGTTTCATTGTCCTAGTTCTAGATCTGATTGTCTTTGGTGCGTCGAATCTGTTGTACCCCCGCTCCATGTTACACCCATACTAATGAAGAAAACAGTCGAAGTACTGAAGTCTAATCGCCCTGCCTCAAACAAGCTGATCTGGTGTCTGATTGTTTTCCTATTCCCCATTATCGGAATGCTCATCTATTTCTTGTTCTCCAACCGAAAGGCACACAACACATACGAGCCGTTGCCATAGAGGAGGTCGAATTACTGGGCTCTGTGGATTGAGCATGGAGGACTGTCTGCGTTCTGAAGTATGAACATGGTCGAGGTGGCTTGGCAACTTTGGTTTCATGTATTAGAGACCATAAATTATGATTGAATGACACGGAAAGAGGAAATGGACTAGTTGGAGGCAATCATAGCAATGAGAAGTCCAAGTCTCCAAGACAAGGGTTGCTTTCCCTACCTCTTTGAGCTTCGAATGATGAGTATGGTTTACAATGAAGGGGAAATACTGAGTCCTTAATATGATAAATGGTCTGAATTTGCTGCACGGATGTTGTGTTCTCAAATATTTACGAATTCAAATACCTGGTCTCCAGCTGTTGTGTTACGTTGTGCCTTTTGGATATGTCTGTCCTACTTACTTAAATGTCTTCTAATGGATGACTTTCACTTTAATGTGAAGACAAAAATTGCGAGAATATTCTGAAAGCAGTAACATAGAGAAGAGAAATATAAAGGCTATAAATGAAATCTCCAGGTAGGAATATTTATGATTACAAAAATAATATATATCTGTTTTGTTCACTGAAAGAGGATGGAAACCTCGGTGCTGACTTTGTTCATGGACGCTCATATTTAGGCATTGGTTCACTATGTGCCCTACTTTGACAATGCCTGCTCGATGAAGTCCACGACTGTTAGCAGTTTGCTCGGCTTCTACTCCTGTTTGCTGCATCCGAATTATCTACCTAAATGAGCCACGTAACCGAGCCACTGACTACTTTTCCATGGTTCCGTTCCCTTCCTTATCCTTCCTGTTCAGAGCTCCTTTTCTATTGTCTCCGCTCTCATTACCATCCTCCACAACCACTTGGCCATCTCATTAACTTTCATACTTTCTTTCTCGACTGTTTACCAATTAGCCTATTGTTGAGGTAAGTGAGTCCGGAATGTTCTACTATCATGTCTATAAGGACAGTACATCTCCCCCATTGTCTCTGGCCTGTTTTTCCCCTTCTGCTTTTCCTGAGTTCACTACCATTCTGTTACGTGTCTACGCGTTTCCACAGTCTCTGACACCCCCTCACCAGCTTATCCGTCACCAACGGCCAACACAGACAGAGAATTGTCTGCTACAGTGAGTCATACCGCATGCTGTAGACGAAAACTTGCATATCGTGACTATCGCTAATAGTGTCATGGTGACAACCCTAGAACAAAAAGGCGTTTTGCACCTGAATATCGCCAGTGCCGTCAGCCTGGGCTCTTTGCAGAGCAACAGGTTATTTCTCATCACCCTTCGTGCCAAAAGACTCGACAGCTACCTACCTGGCGAGAGATACGAATGAGTCTCCATAGTTGACTTCCCAAGACCAGCTATAATCATCGACCATGGATCGACGAGTGAACCGTCGCAATCATCAGTGCTCCGTTGCCCGCATGACGACTTTTCTTCAAGACAAGATCCGAACGCTCACTCGAGCGAATAAAGAAGAGCTTCTCGTCCAAGCCGCGCTCCAAGACTTCGCCACGGGCGGAGATATCTGTAAGTGAACCTCAGAATACAATCTTCTTCTTTTTGAACGAAATGAGCACATGACGATGGAATCTAGCGATCACCGCCGTCAGATGTGACTGGAGACTTTGGCGCAATTATAAGCCATGCCAGAACAGATAACTGATGCCGAGTTTTATAGTGCAAACCGCGATCCCCTATCGTAATACCAGCTCCAAGGAAACTACCGACAACAGCGGCCAGGATCAGAGTACTCGTGCGGAGCGTATGGTCCGAGAGGCATTGAGCTACCTCCCCAACCGCGAGCGAGACGAGTTGCTCCTCGCGGCCGGACTACGCAATGATGCTACCCGTGGCAGTATCATTCGGGCTGCCATGGGTACTCAAGCTGGAGGTAACGGGGCTGGCAATGGACAAAACAATTAAGTGGAATACCAATGTTGTGCGGAAGTGTCACACGTAGCGAATACGAGGCTGCAAGTCTTAGGCCTTCCTATACGCGTTACACGCGCCGAGACGCGTCTTCCCATTCGAACCTAATATTATTCCTGATGTCCTACGTGAGGCTATTCAACCCTCACTTATTCGAGACATATTGATGGACCTTGGAGGTTAGGAAGACACACGAGTTGTGTATATATAACCTCAAGTTTCCGAGGGAGGCTCCGGAGGGCTTCTGAATGATGAAGAACCTTGATGCCCTTGCTGTGACAAGGCACAAAGAAACACTTGTATCTAGTTAGATAGTTGCCCACTAAGGTTTTTGGACCTTCATGCAACAACAAGTGTCTTTATCTACCCTAAAAGACGAGGTTCCTGACACTCTCGAGTGCTTTCATGCTCAACACTTCAACTCGATTCCTTCATTCAGGGATGTCTTTTAATAACATCACTAAATCAGTGAGACATTGCAGCGAAATAAGATCTCCAGTCCAGGACAGAACCCTTTGATTCTCCCTCCATGGCTATGTCATGGAATATAGGACCGAACCCCTGGCATGGCACAACCTTCAACTGAACTAATTACATACTACTAGAAAATATTTTGCGAAATCCTTGAGCGATAATTTCAGACACTAAGGTCGAAAGGGGGCTAGAAATATCTCCGAAAGTGGAGTTAACTAGTAATATGCTTCTACACAAAGGGGTTGGTTTCCCTCCCAGGAGGAGGAAGAAGGCCGGGATTCTATGAGATCGAGCCCTTAAGTTATGCTACGCTCTAGATGTTACCCACCGGTAAGCCAACCTCACTCGAGACAACCTCTCACGACAAAGAGCAATAGCCAATACTGCAAGTGCCAGCAGTTAGGGACAGTTACAGGTTAACTAAATTCTTACTTTTTCCTGCCTTGATCACATTTATGAAGCGTGTGTGTATGCGTGTATCAGCCCCTTGGATAAGTTACGCATAGCTTCCTAAAATAATATTCAGGGCCTCAAGCTAGGGCATAGGGATATGTGTAAATCACCTTTGCCGTAAAATGAAGCCGAATTTCTTCGTGATCTAGCGCGTGACGAGATCGATCTTCTTTGTTCTCGGGTATCGTGACACTTCGGCATTAGGGACTCAAATACGATCTACAGGACACCATGATCACTTCCACTAATGAAAATTAGTCTTAGTTATTACATAATAGTCAAAACCCCTAGTTGAGACGATGATCAGGAGTGTAGCCCCGTACCTGGATCGACAATCGCCGAAGGTCTCGTGATGGGGATCTGGCTAATTTTACCACCCATTTGTCAAGAATCCCATTGTTGCAACCGGGGGTACCGCTGCTTTAGTAACTGTGGCTAAGCTACAAACAGACTCCGTCGAGCTCCGTCTTTGTTCATCGCCGTAGAAAAAGTCTATTAAGGGCTGAAGTCATCGAAGTCATGACGTCGTTGATTGGCCTTGGGTGTGGCCTGCATGCCCCAAGTTTACTTGGTGCTTTATTAATGCGGCTCTCCTAGCTGGATCCAGCTACCCTAGATCTCTTCATCAGATCTAACGGCTAGATCCTATGTCGCACTACCAAGTCGTGACGACTATGACTTCTCGGCAATCGCCCCGAGATCACCGCGTCTTGACCGTGGACGCTGCAGAATGCACTAAATGCGGCTGTATATATGTCAGCATTCTGCCGCGCATCAACTATGCATAACACGATGTTCTAACCACTAGGCCCTTCAGCCCTGAAATTCCCCTGAATATCTCAATCCTACGCCTTGGAGATGGCGAAATCTAGCCCGCCTGTGGGCGCGATAGAAGCGATCGATGATCGTCTTCCGGTTGAAACTGGTCTTGTCCCAGAAGTTGACCCTCGCGCCCTTTCTCACCTCACGCTGCACGAGAAGAAATGCGTCCTAATCGATCGCGAAATCGATGCCATAGGAATGGGTCGGTATCAGTGGACCGTCTGGGGACTCTGCGGATTTGGATACCTGATTGACTTGCTTTGGGCGCAAGCATTCGGGCTGGCGCTGAGCCCGCTGCAGCAAGAGTTCGGGTTTGGAAGTGGCCAAACGGGGAATATCTCGGTGAGCTTCAGTGCTGGGCTCACAGCTGGCGCCTTCTTTTGGGGTGTCTTGACGGATATAATCGGTTCGTGGAATCTTCAATGCTGCTTCATTACGAGGTTCACGCGGTGCTGATATGTTATGAATAGGGAGGCGATGGGCTTTCAATCTCACCGTCTTGTTTTCGTCTGCCTTTGGGCTTGGTCTAGGTGCCTCAAATAATTACACGACCTTCTTAGCTCTCACGGCCTTCGTTGGATTTGGCATTGGTGGGAACATACCCATCGACACCACCATCATGCTGGAGTTTATTCCCAAGGTAATATATACTCGGATGATATTTGGGATGTATAGGCCTGTAGCGCTAATTCCAAGTTAGAACAAGCGCTTTCTTCTCGCCGTTCTCTCTATCTTCCAACCCATCGGCGTTGTTCTCTGCAGCGCTATCGCCTTCGGCTTCATCCCGACAAGGTCATGCTCGCCCAACTTCTCTGAGCCCAATCCACTACCGTCTTGCTTCAAGAAGGGTCTCCAGCCGGGAACCCCTTGTTGCTCTCGAGAGTCAAACATGGGATGGCGCTACTTCCTCTATACGCTGGGAAGTCTCACTCTATTCGTGTTCTTCCTGCGCGCTATTATATTTCGCCTCAAAGAGTCTCCGAAATTCCTCGTATATAAGAATCGAGACGCGGAAGCCGTTGAAGTCATCCATTATATAGCAAAGAAGAACAAGCGGTCCTGCAATCTGACATTGGCGGACCTTGACCGACTAACCGACGAAGACGATTCAATTGGCTCATCGTCAACCGACAGCGATACAAAACAGCTGATCAAGTCGCGAACGCAGAAAATCTATTCGGCTATCGATAATTATAAGATATTGTTCAATAGTTGGCAGGTGGCGAGACTCACATTACTGGTGTGGTTGACTTATATTCTGGACTTTTGGGGGTTCACGGTTGCGGGTAAGCATTCTTCTATCCCTTTTTCTACCTTGTTATCGCGTTCACTCACCATCTCTAGGCACCTATCTTCCCCAGATCCTCGCTCTTAAAAATGGCTCTGCCTCCAAGTCTCTACAATTCACGTATGCTTCCTATATCTACACTTATGCCCCGGGAATACTTGGCGTCGCCTTAGGGGCTGTCATGTACCGCATCCCTTCCATCGGACGGAAGTGGACTATGACACTTTCTTCAGGGCTAATGGGCGCCTCAATATTCTTATTCGCGGTAGTGGACACCGTGCCTAAGAATCTGGGTCTGTTCACGTTAGAGTACTTCTTTCAGAGTATGTTCAACGCCGTCTTGTATGGGTGGACACCGGAGGTCTTCCCTACGTCTGTACGGGGCGGTGCTTGTGGAATTGCGAGCTTCTGGGGACGCCTGTTTGGAATCGTTAGTCCGCTTATTGCACAGAAGCTGTATGCTTCTTCGGCAGACGACACCGGTGAGGTCAGGGGTGGCAACATCAATGCTGTGCTATACCTCGCCGGTGGGGTTACTTTCGGCTGTGTACTCACTACTGCTCTATTACCGTCAAAGAAGGTGAAAACTACGAGGGAAGAGGCATCCTGAAGACGTAATTCATGCCATAGAATTTAGCATAAAGCAATAGAAAGCTGGGGGGGTATATACATTGTCATGAGATGTTACCCTATTGAAGCAAGCTCCACCTGAGGTGCTCAAGTTCCCAACTTGAAAATGTCCTACTTTCAATGGTGTTGTGGTTCAATGCTGCCCATTCTGTTCCGTAACAACTACCCTGTATGTCCACACAGTCCCCTCACGCCGTTCTTTTAGACAAGCTAGGAAGCTTTCCCATATCCCAGGTATGGCCCCATTGCAGTTGATCGTCAAATCAGAAATTAATATTAAAAAGTCCGGTGGCTTGGCATTAGGCCAACTGATTTTTGCGGCCGAGGATTTAGGAGTGTAGGTGTTCGTCTAATATTACATAAGCCACTATTGGTTGCTGTGGTAGCAAGGGTGGTATATTGATGTTGTAGAAGTCATTAAATGGAGTATGGCACAGATCACCTGCTGCGAGGGGTGTTCTAATAGGCACTGTCCATTTCACCTGCCACATTTACCGTAAGAACTGCTTCAATAGATAAGTCTTCTGGGATGGCCGCTAATTCACCATGCAGCCACCTAGATAATACCTATAAGGGAGGGCCCCGTTTTAGGTATTAACTATTACATGAATGAGACAAGTGTTGTATTTTGGCTCTGGAATGGCCTATTTAGCATTCAACACCCAAAGCTAGCTTAGTTTTAACCTTTTGAAACTGTATGATGTTTTATTTAAGCCAATGGTTAACTAAAGGAATATTGCAACGATGTTATAGCAATGGTAGGCATAAACAAAAGCAAACGTAAGTAAAAAGGCCTGGAAAATATAAAAGTAGTTGCCAGGCACTATATTGTTCGAACAGTTCGGTCCAACATATATATCACCATACCAAAATTTTTACAGAGTAACCCCCTAAAACCTCAGTTCCAGCCTGTTCCTAAACGAGGTCCGCACAGGAAGGTAGGTAACGCAAGTCACGCCGCAATCTCACTGGTGCTACGAGACTGACCGAACACTTCCGTCCTTCGCAGCACTACCAATGAATACGCCATACCATATAAACAATCCAGAAGCCATGTTAGCCACGATAGATTCCCTCCCTGTCGAACTAGTCGCCCATGTTGCGACCTATCTGCATTTCCACCAGATTTGCAGCCTCCGACTCGCGTCTCGCACCCTCGCCGCCAAGCTGTGCCCAGAAAATCTCCCCCGGCTCTTCGCTTACAAGACCGTCAAGCTTGATTACCAGTCCTTGAATGACTTCATCTACATGACTTCCCCGGACCGTGCCGGTTGTGTTTTGAAACACTGCACCATCACCAACACCCTCGTGAGGGAGCCTAGGGATCCAGCCTTTACACGGCTTCTCAACAAAGCATTCGTCAATTTGAAACGGAATTCCCCGCGTGCTGGCCTCGTTTCCTTGTGCGTCAATGTCGACTTACCACCCTCGAGTTGGGCGAATGGCGTCCCTTCCGCGTGGTATACGGCTCAGATGACGATGGCAGCCCTTCGTGAATGCCACTTGTCTGTGAGCGAGCATTTGCGTTTTAGCGCCGCTCAAGAATGCAGTCTACCTTACCGTAACGCTCTTCCTCTAATTACACAATTGGCCTCTTCAACGACCGTCTTCAGTTCGTTGAAGAAGCTGACGATGGGTTTGTGCTCGACCCGAGCTCCCAAAGATTATACTTCCGGTGCTTACTTCCTGGGAATAAATTCCATCACTGATGTCCGACAGAGTATGCACGGCTCATGCCTTCTCCGAGGTCTGTTGATCATGCTGGAATCTATGCCCCGTTTAGAAGAGCTTGATATACACTGGTACAATGTAAGGACCTACCCCCCGACTGCTGAAGATGGTTATATGGACCTCGAAGTCGCCGCCGCTATCGAGCCTTTACATATCAATCTCAAGGCCTGCAGTTTCCGGGGTCTTTATATTCCAGTGGACGATCTCCTCCAGTATCTCAAGGCCGTCCAACCTGCCAAGCTGACACTGACCGACGTCCGCCTGGTTTCCGGGACTTGGACTCACATATTCGAGTATTTATCGTCGACGACCTCGCCTATCACATCCTACCACCTCGATGACCTTTACGAGAGCGACGGCTTAATGGTACACTTTGACGATGTGCCGGGCCAATCCAAGTTCCCGTACCGTGGTGTACAGATGGGACCGAGTACGCTCACTCGACGAATAGGTGAAGTTGGGAAGAGAATTCGGTATCAGTGCACTACACGAACATTGATTAATTCTCGCACGATGCGAAATTGGGTGTGGAGCAAAACGATGGAGTTCGGCGCATGGGTAGATTGATTGATTAATAGGTTACAAGTACTTAAACTATCATGCATTTCGGCTGGGAGCTGTATACCACTATCTCAAAGTTTGCATGCCAATTAACACTGCCGCTTTAAAGATTGATATAGGAGTGTAGAATAGGGGATTTATGTCTTCTGTCACACTAGACGATCTATTTCTAAGACAGCCTATACTTGATTCAGGGTGTTGGAGGTCAGTATAGGATTTACAATACCATCTCTGGCACCGAATATTTTATTCGTACTGCAAACTATAAAGATGGAGTATGTATTATGTATGGTTTAATACCCTTCTAACCATGACTGACTAGTTAGAGCCCCGTTATCAGTGCAGCGGAGAGTAGTCTAGTGTCGTCACTTTCTTTCGAGTATGTTCCCTCTCCCAAGCTTCGCCGGGATACTGTGATTCAAACATTATCTCTCTATATAACGAAGGCGTGTACTTCCTCAACCATCCAATGATGATAGTTCAAATAAGAAGGAACTTATGAGGCTATAACATACTATCAGCAAGAAACTAGAAAACTCGACCAGATGAGAATATTGAACTCTTTCCGTTTCGTGATGTCTCGACACTAAGCTAGGCGAATAAAGCAGCTTATGTAGTAACGAATCTCACTTCTTACAAATTACTTGGCCGTAGAAAGATGCTTGGAGGCGAGTACTCCCGGATGGGAATAAGAAGAGACTCACGGTTTAGTATTGACAGAAGCGGATATTTACCAAACGCCATCCTTGCAACGAATCCAGAAGGGGAGGAAGACGAACAAGTATCGCTTTAGCAATCTAGATGAATCCTGTTCCGAGCATATTATAAGTAGTTTTATCTCCAAATCTCTTGATATGTCAATCCAGCCTTAGCTGTCCTGATCTCAAAACTATTTAAATCAAGATGTGAGCAGACTCAAAAAGCTTAGACATACTAAGTAACACATTTGTGGTATCGAAGTTTCAACCCTTTGTCAGTAAACTCCTCACATTGTTACAAAAAGCTGACACATAAAGATATTCATGGCGACCACTGAAGTTCAGCTAGTCACATCAAAATTCTATTATATAATTTAAGTACCCGTTACTTGCTTTCGTTTCGACTTTTCTGAGACTTTCTCTAATTAGAAAGCATGCAATCCCGTCGCACTATAGCCTTATACGAAGCCTTACGGAAGCTGAGTCAGCTGGCTGTATCGCTCTTGCACTCAAGTAATCCATTATCCGGTGTAAGTATTTGCAACGGTGAACTAACTGGGCAAAATATGATCGACCCCCTTGTCCGATTTGTAAGACAATGTTAGACTAGGATTCTCTAGTTACAAATCATCGTTAAGGGGTATAAGTCCGGATCTGTTAACGAATACAGACCCCATGAACGACTCTCTAGTAAGTTGAATCCAATTATCGACGATTAAGGACAGGATGAAAGACTTGCATCCCCAGAAGCTGCCCTGCCACTTGTTTCTGTCAATGTCCCACCCCCCGTATACCAATCAATCTTAAGCACAAGGGCTCGGGCTCTATTTCCAGAGGCTAGAACCAAGTTGGAATTGGAGTCGCGAAGTGCGATTCCCATCTATCAACGGACGCCGCCTTTTCCCGCGGTATCGTGGCCAGCACACTCATCAGAATGTCGGGTGTGGCGGCAACGAAGCTCGAGAAGCACCCACCATCTGAGCCCCGTAGGACTGTTTGAGCTCATGCGCCATGTCACTGATCGCCAATGCCAAAATTCTTGGCCGGTTTCTCTTCGCGTCAATCCCCGGGCGTCACGATAATACCGGCGAAGTAGTTGTCCCTCCACTATGCACCGATTGGTGGGAAGTGAGACAAAAGAATCGGGCGTCTGCCAAACGTAGGGGCTGGACGCGACCGCGCTGTATGGATTTGGCCAAGGACCTAGATCGTCGGGCGACAAATCCGGCATTGGATAGGTTGGGGGATTCAAGGGGGTGAAGGTTGTCGGAGGTCGCCGCGGTCCAGACGACGGCCGATTGGCTGCTATTAAGGTATATTGCTGCCAGATAAAAGTCACATACTCCAGTAATAATGCAGTTCTATTGCAGTATTCTGCAAATAAGCGGCGTTGGCGTGCCGGCAGTTCATTGGAGCTGTCTCTAGCGAGGTTTGAAGTGTCACGTAATTTGCACGAGAAATCCTGAATAAGCCACGGCGTACACCTACAGAGATGCCACTATGAGGTGCTAGGGGGGTAGAAGAGTGGGATATTATGACGGCGGGATTCGTCCGAGCCCTGAAGTTCATTAGGTAACTGGAGGAGATATTTGCGTCAATGATCAACGTAAAATGCGGCTACCTGAAAGGTATATTACATTAGAAGACAACAGGGTAAGAACTTTACACTCATATAAGTTAGGATATATTAATCTGTACTGGTAGATTATTGCCAACAATTCACTACCTTGGAGTACTGAGAGATTCTTCGCTAAGGATGATTCCATATAGGTAAAATATAATAATGTAATAACGTTGTGTTGAACTCTCCGTTAAACGAGGGATTCCCAGTGAAATCAGATTTTCTAGGTACGAATATGCCCCTGAACAATTACAACAGGCGCCATGGGCTTTCCATATGTTTTTTTTTTTTTTCCTGACGACGTTCCCGATCCGCCCTAACGCAATTTATTCAAGTTTAACGAGCGGTGCGCTGAGAAAATATCCGATTGTTATCCGTATGTCGTCCCAGGTTTTTGCCAAATTTGCGCGCTCTTTGAAACTTATAATTTTGAACTTGTCCAATATTACGCTCCTGTTTATGTCATATACAAAATATTGTATGATACATGCATTTCTAGAAGAGATGAATATGGTAATAACCCGTATGGTTTTCGGTGGTAAAGTCCCCAGATATTATGAGCTTTCTTCGCCTGATGCTCGACTCCTATTTCACTAGCTTTGCGTGGAATTTAACTTACTGAGACAATTCCATGATTTGACCACCGGTGAATTAATATTTAAGGCTTGGTGATACATTATCCTTCAATGCAGAATAGCAATTTCACCCGAGCTTGTTATCATACGGCAGAAGGCGGCTGACGTGCGAGAACTCCCTATTTTTGGGCCCTGAAAGCCACGGAATGCTCTATTCAGCCTCCAGGCTGTTGTAATTCGAAATTGACGACTTTCAAACCTACTGTCTCGTCTATAAGCAGGCCAGCGCTAGCTAATCAGGCCATTGCATATATACACCTACACCTACCGGTCTTTTAGCAATTCGCTAGAGTGAGCCGAAGCCAGGATAATGATGAACTGAGAAACGCTTGCGCTTGCGGTTTCCCAAATTCGCCCGTATGATAAAATTATCATCAGTTTTGTGATGCTTAAATGATAATTACTTTGACTATGCGAGGTAAGTAATTCGATTATGCTAACGACATGTTGCAGGGTCTAAAGCATGCATCGGAAGCTATACTCATGGCAGCCAGGTACTCTTAGCTATCAAGGCGAACTGAGTTGTATTAAACAGTTGCGCCCGGGTCCAGTGTATACTTAGTTGAGAATCAAGCTCGGGAGAGCATTGAGACCTCCCCATACTTGCTTCAAGTATGTGACGGCTGACGGGCAAGTCTCATGAAGGTCCTGTCCCCCAAGTCAGAATTCAATGCGGATTATTTCAACGTAACTACGTATAGCATCTAGAGGCTTTTCGAGTCTTGTCTTTGGGCTATCATAGTCACCAGTCTATTATATAACAATCCCCTTTGAGAGGTGGAGGACGATATTATAAGGGGGTTACAATAGCAAGTGGCTCTTTCAAGCCTTTGTTAGGTATAGCGCTAATAAGAGGATATGCCAGTAAGGTGCTGTAGTACCTATTACGAATCGTGAGTGAAAGTTATATTTCCCATTCTAATTGTAGATAGATTGGTTTAGTTTGGGCTGCTCAAATCGTGATAACGATGAGATGTGAGTATGTTCATAAGAGTAAGCTATATATAAAAGGGGCTGAGTTTCAAACTCCCTATCAAAAATTGATTAATTATCGAAGTATTATATAACCACTATTATTCTCATTAAAAAGTCATTGATATTGAAATTGCTTGTCACATGACCCACAGGTTATACCCCACTATAAGTAGCACTCCGTACACAGTGGTAGCATAGTTAGTCCTCGATTTAAGTTACAACCTATTATATAAATATACGAAAGTTGTTTATATAAGCTATTTAACGCTATAATTAATAGCTAGCGATTAAAATTAATTTGTTTTTGCTTTTTTTTTTGCTGTTTTGTTATTTTTTGTTGTTTTTCGGCTAAAAAGCTAGCACAGCAAAATTTTTGTAAAATTTAGCTAACATTTTTAAGTTTATAAAGCTTTTTATTATATTAATTTTTTTGCTATTTTATTTATATTTATTAAAATATTTTTGTTATAAATATATGTTAGTATAAAGGTAAATTAGATAGCGGCTTAATATTTCCTTTTTTTTCCCCGCATTTATTTTTTTTTTTTTTGCACCTATGTTTTTTTTTTGTTATGTAATTATTTACTTAGCTTACCAGGCCTGCAGTGATTTATAGCTTACTAAATTTACAGTGATTTATAGCTTACTAAGTTTGCGGTAATTTAAGCGATTATTATATTTTTTAATTATGTATTTTTTATATTTAATTATTTATTATTTTTATTTTTTAGCTATTAATTTAAAATTGTTAAACATTAATATATTTATTATTTTAACACTTAGTAATATTTTTTATTACATAGTAATAAAAATATAATAAACTTTTTTAATAAAATATTTATTAATTAAAAACTTTTAACAAATTTATTATATTTTAATAGCTTTTTAATTAATAAAAATTAATATTGTTATAAATACCGGTATTAAAAAATAAAACCGAAAAAAAGCATTAAAAAATATATTTTATTAATATTTAAAAGCAAATAAAAACAAGCTAAAAATTTTAAATTTTTTTAAAAAATAAAAATAAATTAATTAATTAAATTATAAGCTTAAAAATATAAAATTAAGCTTAAAAAATAATTAAAAATATAATTATAATATAAATTAAAAATAGCAGTAAAATAAATTTAAGCAGCAAAAATAAAATTCGAAAAATTTTAAATAATTTTATAAATAAAAAAAAAAAACAGCAATATTTAAATTATTTACATTAATATTATTAACTTTAAAGCTTATAATATTTGTTTTTTTTTTTTAGTATTTAAAATTAAGTCACGGCTGAGTGGCTTGACCCGCTGGTCGGCCCAGCGCTCCAGGTGGCCTGTGCCACCTGTACATGTGACCCACCTAGCCGTGCACCCACAAATACGAACGCACCTAAATTGTACGCAAAATAGTTTTTTTTTTTTTTTCACCTTAGTATTAATATATATTTGGTACGCCAACTTGGAGCTTTGCTTTTTGAAAGCACCCTAATCGTAACAAATTATTACATTTATTTTATTGCTGTTTTTTTTATAAATAATTTTAAAAATATTAATTATATTATTAAATTAAAATATAATTTTATTAGTAATATAAAAAGCTTTAATAATATTATAAGCTAGTTAAATTATATAAAAACTAGTTATTTAAGCTATAGTAATTATATTATTAACTTTAAAACTAGTGGCTTAATAACTAGTATTTTAAATATTTAAACTAATTATAATAAATATATTAACATTAAAAAAAGCTATATAAATAACTTAAAAAAACAATAATATATTATTTTTATTATTTTTATTATTATTAAAATTAATAATAATATTAAAATTATTAAATATAAAAAAATTTAAGCTTATAATTTTTAAACCGTATAATAAATTTATTAATATAAATATATTTTTATTTTATATATAATTTTACTTAAAATAATATTTAAATAATTTAAGCTAATTTTTAAAAATTTTTTAAAAACTAACAGTAAAAAAAACTTTAAAAAAAATAAATTTTTTTTTTATAAATTATAACAGATTTAAAAAATATATAAAAATATTGTTTAAAAATATTAAAAAAATAAAATATGCTAAAAAACAGCTATATTAATTTAAGCAAAAAATATAAACATTAAAATATGCTATAAAATTTAAACGATTAATAATAATTTTAAAATTATTAAAATTAATTTTATTTTATTTATTTTATAAAAAATTTAAAATATAAATATAAAATAAATTATTTAAAATAAATAAATTAAATAAACTTAAAAAATATATTAATATAGCAATTATAATTAATAAAAAAAACTTTAATCGATATTTTAAAAAAAAAAAACTTTAAAAAAAATTAAAAGTTTTTAAAACAATAAAAAATAAAAAATAAAAAAAATAAGCGTAATTTAGCAGCAATTTTTTAAAAATATATTACAAATTAAATATTTTAACTATAGCAAAAAAAAACATTTTAAAAAAAATTGCCGGTTTAATAAAAAATTAAACGGTTAAAAAAATATTAAAAAAAAAAAGTTTTTTAGCTTAAAAAAAAAGCAAAAATTATAGCAATTTAAAATAATAATAAACAAACAAAAAGCAAAAAAAAAAAAAAAACTTTTTTAAAAACTAAATATAATATTATAATTATTTATTAAAATAATAATTTTATATTAAAACAAAATAAATGTTTTATTTATAACAGTTTAAAAAATAAAGCATATAAATTTTATTTAAAAATATATTAATTATTAAAATAAATTAAGCAAAAATATATTTGTTATAAAAACAAAAACTGCAAATTATATTTAAAAAAAGTTATTTTTATACTGCGCTAAAATAAAACTATTTATAAATTTTTATATTAATTATTTTATAAAAAATATAATTATTTATAATATTAACAAATAAAAAATAACGCTAAATTTAATTTAGCAAATAATTTAAATAAAAATACTAAAAAAAAAAGCTTATATAATTATAACAAAATTTTTTTTTATAAAATATTGCTAAAAATATATTTAATATATATAAATATTAACTAAAGCAAAAAAGTTATAATGCTAAAATATATATATTATATAGCGGTTATTTATAAACTATATAAACAAACGTTTATATTTTTATTAAAGTATAAATAAAAAATCGGTAAATATAAATTATATTATTATATTTATAATATTTTAAAAAATTTAAAAAATAATTTATAAATATGCAAAAAATATTTTTATATTTAAATTAGTTAAAAAATAACTATCCGTAAATATTTATGCTATATAAAAACTTATTGTAAAATTTACCAAAAAAGTATAAAACTATAAAAAATATTATTTATAAAAAACCTAAAAAATAAAAATAAAAACGAAAAATTATTTACAAACGATTTAAAACTGTTAAAGCAAAAATTTTAAAATATATTATGTTTAATCGAAAAAAAATAATAATATTAATGCATAAATAACTACTGCGAAAAACATGCGGTTAAAAAAGCAAAAGCTTAAAAATTTGCTAAACTTAAAAAATAAAAATTAAAAAACAAATTAAATTTTCGTTAAAAAAGCAACAAATAACTATAAAAACTAAAATTTTATAAAAAATAAAATATAAAAAAAAACTAACTAAAAATTTTAATTAAAATTAATAAAAAACGGTATAATATATTAATTAATTTTAAAGCATAAATTAACGTTATATTTTTTAAAAATATAAAACAAAGTTTTATAAAGTTATTGCGTTCGATAAAAGCAGTTTTAATTATAACAACGGTTAAATATTTAAAAAAATTAAACTTTTTATTATATTTATATAAAAATATAAAAAACAAATTATATTAAATATTGCTAACATTTTTAATTACAATATTATTTTAAAAATGCTATAGTTAAAATTTAGCGACTTAATTATCCGATAAAAATTTAAGAAAATCACATAAAAAAATAAAACAAGCAAAATAATAAAAAAAATAACAAAATATATTATAAATAAAATTTTAAAAAAATATTTAAAATTTAAAAAATTATTTAAAAAAAAAAAAAAAAACTATTAAAATATAGTTTTTAAAATTACAAAATATTTATTAAAAAAAAACAAAAATTTATTTTTTATAAAATTTACTATATAAATTTACAAAAAGCTAAAGCACTACAAAAATACTTCGACAAAAATTTAGCAAAAAAGTTTATTTAAAAATTAATATTACCGGCCGAATACCTAGTAATAATGGTGCTAAAAATTAAAAATAATAAATTTTAACTAAATAAAAACGAAAATTTAAAGTTTTAAGTAATAGTAAATTATCGACTATTAAATTTTATACTAATGTTAACAATAAAAAAAAATATTAGCAAAGCAAAATAATATATTATAATAAATATATTAAATAAATATTATGCGATCCGCATAGCAAAAAAAAAAAAAAAAATAGCGATACAAATAATTTATAGATTTTATAAATATTTTGTTATACTAAAAAAATTATAGAATATACCGGCCAGTTTTTAACAAATAATAATAACAATATTTAAAAAGTTTATTAACAAGTTTATATTTATATATTTAAACAATATTTTAATTTATTTTAACATTTTAAAAAAATATAAAAAATATATAAAATTAGTATTAAAAGCATTTTAAAACGCGGGATTACAATTAAACATTAAAAAATGCAAATAGCACATATAAAAAGTTGATTTTTTAAAATATACAATTATTTCAAAACAAATTTAAATATAACAATTTAAAATTAAAACAATATGCAACTAAAAAATTTTTAACCTAGCTATGGTTACGGATATATAACAAGCATTAAAATTTTTAAACTATATTTAATTATTAATTAAAAATTTTAGTAAACTGGTTTGAAAACTTATTAAATATATAACAAAAAAATATAAAAAAAAACGTTTTTTATATTAAAAAAAACTAGAAAAACGTTTAAACAGTTAACATTTCGGGTAATATTTAATTTATTAATTAAATTGCTTAATTTACTTAAAAAAAAAACTGAAAATAAATATATTAAATGAAATAATTGCTAAAGTATTTAAACAATTAAAAGAAAAACGAAAAATAGTATTTAGTAGCTTATTATTTAAAAATATTAAAAAATGCAGCATTACGATATTTAATTTATAATAAAAAATTTTTAGCAATTATTATAGCACTTAAAAAATAAGAACTTTTTTTTACGGAAATAACAAAATTTATTAAAATTTATTTAAATTATAAAACTTTAACTCGATTTATAACAACTTAAAAAATTAATAAACGATATAAAAATTAAATAATTTTTTTATTTTAATTTAACTTTAAAATATGCTATATTAAAGAAAAAAAAATATTTAGGCAAATATTTTTAGCAAACGTAAAATAAAAAAATTTAAAAAATTTAAATAAAATATTTAGGTATTATATTTACAAAAAAATAAAAGTTTAAAACTTAATATAATTTTTAAAAATTTATTAGCAAAATAATTTAAACAAATTTAATAATAGTATAATTAGCAAAAACGGGCTAAAATATAAAATTTAAAAAAATATAATTATAACAATTTAATTTACTATAAAAAAATTTATTTACTAATAAAGTTATACTATAACTTTATTAAAAAGTTTTATAAACATTTTTTGCACAAATATTAAAAAGTAGCTAAAACAATACATAAGCTACAAAAAAAATATAACTTTTTAAAACTGAAAAAAACTATCGAAAATATTATTAAAAAGTATAACATTTGCGCTAAAGCTAAATTTACACGATATAAACTATATAAACTATTTTAACTAATATAAATACCTAATTAAGCATAGCATATTATTGCTTAAAATTTTATTACCGGATTATTTTTATTAACAAATTTAATAATAAACATATAATACGATATAATATAAGTTATTGTAAACCGATTTATAAAATATGCGTATTTTTTACCTTTTAAAACAAATGCAACTGCAAAATAATTTGCGTATATTTTTGTTTAACAATATTTTAATAAGCATAAAATATTAAATAAAATTATTTTTAATTAAAATAAATTATTTATATTAAAGTTTAAAAATAAATTTTTTAAACAAATAAAAATAAAATTTAAACTTTTAATTATATATTATTTTTAAACAAATAAACAAACAAAAAAATTAAATTAAATATTTAAATAATATTTTTAAAGCTATATTAATTATTAACAAAACAATTAAATAAAATTTTTGCTTACAGTATAAATTATATATAATATATTTGTTAATAAAAAAATAAAGATATTTTTACATAAAGCAGTATATAGTAAATAAATAAAAATTAAAAACCTAAAAAAATTATTTATAAAAGCACCAACTAATTTAAGTATAGTTTTTAAAGCTAAAACAATTGCAATTAAAATTAAAACAATTTAAATTAAATTGCAAGCCTAGCTTTAATTTTTGCAACAACAAATAACAAAATATTATAACAAAAAAAAAACTAAAAAACCAGTTTTAGCAAAAAAAAACAAAGTTTATTTGCTATAATAAAAACAAAATATTATATTAAAAATATTACAAATTAAAATAAAGCGACCAAGCAATAAATTAAATTTTAAAAAACTTAGTTTTTTTAAAATTAAAAAAATTATTTTACCAACTAATTATTAATTATTATTATTAAAAACAATGTAAATTTATTTAATTTTTTACATTTTTTTACTTAAATTAATGCTAAACAATACACTTTTTAAAATATAAATTAAAGTCAAAACAAATTAAAACATTTATAAAATCGAAAAAATATTAAACTTTTGTTAAAATAGCAAAAAAATTAAATATTTAATAAAGTAAAAAAAATATTTATATGCAAATAATATATAAAAATTTATAAAACACTTAAAAAATGCTGCAATAATTATAAATTAGTTTTATTAATAACATTTTAATTGACTAAAGCTTAAAAAAAATCGATTTTAAAAAAAATACTTAAAAATTTTCAATTAAAATTTATTAAAGCAGTTTGTGCTACTTGCGCTTTTTTTTTTTTTTTTTTTTTAAAAAAAAATTTTTGTTTTTTTTAATACGTTTTAATTTGTTTAGCTTATTTAAAAACTAAAGTTTTCGCTAAACTATTTATATATTTTTTATTTTTAAAAATTGTTTTTGCGCTTGTAAACGCGTTAATTTATTTAACACGAACTAAAAACTGTTTTGCGCATGTTTTAATTCGTTTTGCACAAAAAAAGTTGTTATTTCGCTTGTTTTTTTTTATTTTTAAGTCGACAATATTTAAATATTATATTGTTTATAGTATTTATTAAAACTTTTAAACCGTTATAAAAATAACTAGCACAAACGCATTTTATACAATAAAAAACATTTTTTAATATTTTGCATATTAATAATCGATTAAAACAATAAAAGCAAAACATAGTTTTATAACCAAATTAATTAATAAAAAAAGCAAAAGCAAACTTTTGTTTAATTTTAGTTAAACAATTAGCTTTTTTAATACAATTAAATATTTTAAAAGCAGTAATAAAAAAAGGTTATTTACGAAAAAAAAAATTGTTAAAACAATAATTTTAAAAAAAAAATAATGTTATAAATATATATTGGTATAAAAATAAATTAAATAGCGGCTTAATATTTTTTTTTCCGTATTTGTTTTTTTTTTGCCTATTTATGCTTTTTTTTTGTTACATAACTATTTATTTAGCTTACTAAGCTTATAGTGATTTATAGTTTATTAAGCTTACAATAATTTATAGTTTACCAGGCTTACGGTAATTTAAGCAATTATTACATTTTTTATGTTTATATAGTTGTGCATTTTTTTATATTTAATTATTTGTTATTTTTACTTTTTAGCTATTAATTTAAAATCGCTAAGCATTAATATATTTATTATTTCGATATTTAATAATATTTTTTATTGCATAGTAATAAAAGTATAATAAACTTTTTTAACGAACACTTGTTAATTTTTATACTGTTACCTGCAAATTAAAAACTTTCGACGAGTTTATTATATTGTCGTATAATATGTTTGTTATACAAAAATCTAATAAATAATATTAATAAAAACTAAAAAATTTTGTTAAATTTAGCAAAAATAATTGCAGCAATGCATAAAGCTAATTTAAAACGCTTTTTAATAAAGCTATTAAAAAAAATATAAAAAAGCTTTAGCATAAAAAAACAAAATATTTAAAAATAAAAGCTATAAAAGCTTTAATTTATAACGCTAAAAATATTAAAATAAAAAAAACTAAAACCGTTAAGTGTAAAATATATGCTAAAATACACTTGAAAAAGCATATTTTGCGCCGCATTTTAAAAAAAAGCTTATTAAAACTGTTTTAAAAAGTTTACTAAAAATTTTTTAACTACTTTAAAAAATATAATAAATTTAAATAAATATTTGCGATTAAAAACAAATATAATAAAATAATTTACTGCTATAATTTAATTTAGCATATTAAGCTATAAGTATTTAAAGCATTTTAGCATTTTAAGCGCTAAATAATACGGCAATATAAGCTTTTAATATATAAAATATGCAGCAATAATAAAAAAGCGGTAATTTTAAAGCTTAAAAACACTGTTTTTATGCTTTAAGCATATACTAAAAGTATAAAAATAAAGTTTTTACTTTTATATATAAAAAAGCCAGTCGGTAAAAAAAAAAAAAACAGGTTAAAAAATAATAGCAAAAGCTTAAAAAATGTTAACAAAAATTAATTTATTAAATGCGCTTTAGTCGAAAATTGCTTTAGCAGCTGCTAAACTATATAATATAAACTTAAGCTATGCTTATAATTTTTATGCTTTTTTTAAAATGCTTTTAATATAGTTTATATAATATTTTAAATAATATTTATTTAATATAATTAGTAAAATAACTGTTAATTTGTGCTTTAATTTTAAAAATATATTTGTTTATAAATATAAAGCGTATTTAATTAAGCAAAATATACTCGCAAGCCGCAAAAAGCAAGCCTATAAAATAAAGCCGCATACTTATATAAATTATTTAGTTAAATATAAAATATTTAATTTATACCGCGTATAAATTTTTAAACTAGGTTAAATAATTATTACTTAAAATATATAATTTAACAAAAGTTTTTTTTATAATAAAACTGTTACAAATACGTGTTAGTACAGAGGTAAATTAAGTGGCGGCTTAATATTTCCTTCTTTTTCCCCGCACTTGTTTTTTTTTCCGCACTTATGGGTTTTTTTTGTCACGTAACTATTTACCTGGCTTACCAAGCTTACGGTGATTTATGGCTTACTAGGCTTATAGTAATCTATAGCTTACTAAATTTACAGTAATTTATAGCTTACCAAGCTTGCAATAATTTAAACAATTATTATATTTTTTATATTTATATAGTTGTACACTTTTTTATATTTAATTATTTATTTGTTTTTATTTTTTAGCTATTAACTTAAAATCGCTAAGCATTAATATATTTATTTCTTTAACATTTAATAATATTTTTATTGCATAGTAATAAAAATATAATAAATTTTTTTAACGAATACCTGCTAATTTTTATATTATTACCTGCAAATTAAAAATCCCTAACAAGTTTATTATATTATTATATAATAGGTTTATTACACTTTAATAGTTTTTTAATTAATAAAAATTAATATCGTTATAAATACCGGTATTAAAAAGCAAAACCGAAAAAAGCATTAAAAAAAATATACCTTATTAACATTTAAAAGCAAATAAAAATAAGCTAAAAACTTTAAACTTTTTTAAAAAATAAAAATAAATTAATTAATTAAATTATAAGCCCGAAAACATAAAATTAAACCTAAAAAAACAATTAAAAATATAATTATAATATAAATTAAAAGCAGCAATAAAACAAACTTAAGCAGCAAAAATAAAGTTTAAAAAACATTAAATAACTTTATAAACAAAAAAAAAACAGCAACATTTAAACTATTTACACCAGTACCGTTAATTTTAAAGCTTATAACATTTTTTTTTTTTTTTTAGCATTTAAAATTACCACATTTATTTTACCGCCATCTTTTTTACAAGCGACCTTAAAAATATTAACCATATTATTAGCAAGTCAAAGTATAATTTCGCTAATAACACAAAAAACTCTAACAATATTACAAGCTAGCCAAACTACATAAAAACTAATTACCTAGACCACAGTAATTACGCTATTAACTTTAAAACTAGTGGCTTAACAACCGGCACCTTAAACATTTAAACCAACTATAACAAGCATATTAATACCAAAAAAAGCTATATAAGTAGCCTAAAAAAACAATAGCACACTACTTTTATTATTTTTACTATTATTAAAATTAGCAATAATATTAAAATTATTAAACATAAAAAAATTTAAGCTTATAGCCTTTAAACCGTATAATAAATTTACTAATATAAATGCGTTTTTAATTTATATGCAATTTTACTTAAAATAATATTTATTTTCGATCATAAAAAATAACCAAAAAATAATAGCTATATCGCAATTCTTAGCAAAAAAAATACTTAAATAGTTTAAGCTAATTTTTAAAAATTTCCTAAAAACTAATAGTAAAAAAAACCTTAAAAAAACAAAAAAAATTTTCATAAATTATAACAAATTTAAAAAACATATAAAAACATTATTCGGAAATATTAAAAAAATAAAACACGCTAAAAAACAACTGCATTAACTTAAGCAAAAAATATAAACATTAAAATATACTATAAAATTCAAACGATTAACAGCAATTTTAAAACTATCGAAATCAGCTTTATTTTATTTATTTTATAAAAAACTTAAAATATAAATACAAAATAAATTATTTAAAATAAATAAACCAAACAAACTTAAAAAATATATCGATATAACAATTATAATCGATAAAAAAGCTTTAAAAAAAACTAAAAATTCCCAAACAATAAAAAGTAAAAAACAAACAAAATAAACGTAATTTAACAAAAACTTTTCAAAAATATATTACAGGTTAAATGCTTTAACTATAGCAAAAAAAAACACTTTAAAAAAAATTGCCGGTTTAATAAAAAACCAAACGGTTAAAAAAATATTAAAAAAAAAATCTTTTAGCCAAAAAAAATAAAAGCTGTAACAGTTTAAAGTAATAATAAACAACTAAAAAGCAAAAAAAAAAAAAGTTTTTTTAAAAGCTAAATATAATATCGCAATTATTTATTAAAACAATAGTTTTATACTAAAACAAAATAAATGCTTTATTTATAACGGCTTAAAAAAATAACCATGTAAATTTTATCCGGAATTGCGTTAATTATTAAAATAAATTAAGCGAAAATATATTTGCTACAAAAACGAAAACTGTAAATTATATTTAAATAAAGCTATTTTTAACTAGCGCTAAAATAAAGCTAAATATAAACTTTTACATTAATTATTTTATAAAAAATATAATTATCCATAGTATTAATAAGCAAAAAATAGTGCCGAATTCGATTTAACAAATAACTCGAACGAAAAAACAAAAAAAAAAAAGCCTATACAATTATAAAAAAAAACTTTTTTATAAAATATTACCAAAAGCATATTTAATACATATAAGCATTGCTTAAAATAAAAAAGCAATATTGCTTAAATATATATATTATATAGCAATTATTTATAAACTATACGAGCAAACATTCGTGCTCCCGCCGAAGTAAAAACAAAAAGTCAATAAATATAAGCCGTATTACTATACTTATAATGCGCCAAAAAATTTAAAAAATAATCCACAAGCATATAAAAAACACTTTTACACACAAATTAATCAAAAAACAACCATCCGTAAATATTTATGCTATATAAAAACCTATTATAAAATCCACCGAAAAAATGCAAAACTACAAAAAATATTATTTATAAAAAACTACTTTTAAATAATTTAAAACCATTAAAACAAAAATTTTAAAATATATTATGCTTAATCAAAAAAATAATAATACCAATATATAAATAATTACTATAAAAAACATATAGTTAAAAAAGCAAAAATATAAAAATTTACTAAACTTAAAAAACAACAATTAAAAAATAACTCAAGTTTTTGTTAAAAAAACAACAAATAACTATAAAAATTAAAACTTTATAAAAAATCCAGTATAAACAAAAAAACTAACTAAAAACTTTAATTAAAATTAATAAAAAAATATAATACATTAATTAATTTAAAAGCATAAATTAATATTATATCCCTTAAAATTGCAAAACAAAACCGAATTTTTTAAAAATATAAAGCAAAATTTTATCGGATTATTACATTTAATAAAAATTCTTCCAATTATAACAACAGTTAAATATTTAAAAAAACCAAACCTTTTGTTATATTTATACAAAAATACAAAAAATAAATTATATTAAATATTATTAATATTTTTAATCACAATTTTGTTTTAAAAATATTATAGTTAAAATCTAGCAATTTAATTATCCGATAAAAAACTAAGAAAATTATATAAAAAAAAATAAAGCAAGCAAAAACAATAAAAAAAACAACAAAACACATTATAAACAAAATTTCCAAAAAATATAAAAAGTTTAAAAATTTGTTTTAAAAAAAAAAAAACATTACTAAAACATAGTTATTAAAACTATAAAATATCTATTAAAAAAAAGCAAAAGTTTATTGTTTATAAAATTTACTATATAAACCCGCAAAAAGCCAAAGCTTTGCAAAAATATATTAATAAAAACTTAGCAAAAAAATTTATTTAAAAATTAATATTACTAGTTGAATACTTAATAATAATAGTACTAAAAATTAAAGATAACAAACCTTGACTAAACAAAAACAAAAACCTAAAGTTTTAAATAATAGCAAATTATTAGCTATTAAACAATGCTATTATATTTAATAAACACTTTTTTATACTAATATTAACATTAAAAAAAATATTAGTAAGGCAAAATAGTATATAACTATAAATATACCGAATAAATACTATGCGATTTGCATAACAAAAAAAAATAAAAAATAGCAATATAAACAATTTATAAATTTTATAAATATTTTGTTATGCTAAAAAAATTGCAAAATATATTAGCTATTTTTTAACAAATAATAATAATAATACTTAAAAAATTTATCGACAAATTTATATTTGTATATTTAAATAATATTTTAATTTATTTTAACACTTTAAAAAAACATAAAAAATATATAAAATTAATATTAAAAGCATTACAAAATGCTAAACTACGCTTAAACACTAAAAAATGCAAATAGCACATATAAAAAGTTAACTTTCTGGGGTATATAATTACCCCAGAACAAATTTAAATATAACAATTTAAAATTAAAACAATATGCAACTGGAAAATTTTTAACCCAGCTATAGTTATAAATATATAACAAGCATTAAAATTTTTAAATTATATTTAATTATTAATCAAAAATTTTAATAAACCAGCTTAAAAACTTACTAAATATATAATAAAAAAATATAAAAAAAAAATGTTTTTTATATTAAAAAAAGCCAAAAAAGCATTTAAACAATTAAAGTTTTAAATAATATTTAATCTGGTGGTTAAGCTATTTAATTTATTTAAAAAAAAAAACTTAAAACAAATATATTAAATAAAATAATTGCTAAAATATTTAAACAACTGAAAAAAAATAAAAAATAGCATTTAATAGCTTATTATTTAAAAATATTACAAAATGCAGCATTACGATATTTAATTTATAACAAAAAACTATTTGCAATTATTATAGCACTTAAAAAATAAAAACTTTTTTTTACAAAAATAATAAAACTAATTAAAATTTATTTAAATTATAAAAATTTAACCTAATTTATAACAATTTAAAAAATTAATAAACCATATAAAAATTAAATAACTTTTTTTTTAATTTAACTTTAAAATATGTCACATCAAAAAAAAATATTTAAGCAAATATTTTTAGCAAACGTAAAATAAAAAAATTTAAAATATTTAAACAAAACATTTAAATATTATATTTATAAAAAAAATAAAAGTTTAAAATTTTATATAATTTTTAAAAATTTATTAGCAATATAATTTAAGCAAATTTAATAATAGTATAATTAGCAAAAACAAATTAAAATATAAAACCTAAAAAAATATAATTATAATAAATTAACTTATTATAAAAAAATTTATATATTTAAAAAGTTGCGCTAAAACTTTATTAAAAAATTTTATAAACATTTTTTATATAAATATTAAAAAATAGCTAAAACGGTATAAAAGCTACAAAAAAATATAATTTTTTAAGGCTAAAAAAAACTGTTAAAAAAATTATTAAAAAGTGCAACATTTATATTAAATTTAAAGTAGCATAATATAAGCCATATAAATTACTTTAATTAATATATATACCCAATTAAATATAACACACTATTGCTTAAAATTTTATAACAAAATTATTTTTATTAACCGATTTAGTAACAAAAGTGCAATATAATGCAATATAAGTTATTATAAACCAATTTACAAAATATGCATTTTTTTATTTTTTAAAACAAACATAATTACAAAATAACTAGTATACATTTTTATTTAACAATATTTTAATAAGTATAAAATACCAAATAAAATTATTTTTAATTAAAATAAATTATTTATATCAAAGTTTAAAAATAGTTTTTTTAAACAAATAAAAATAAAACTTAAATTTTTAATAGTATATTACCTTTAAACAAATAAACAAATAAAAAATTTAAATTAAATATTTAAACAATATTTTTAAAGCTACACTAATTATTAATAAAACAATTAAATAAAATTTTTGCTTATAGCACAAATTATATATAATATATTTATTAATAAAAATATAAACATGTTTTTTTATAAAATAATATATAGTAAACAAGCAAAAATTAAAAAACTAAAAAAATTATTTACAAAAGCACCGGCTATTTTAGCTATAACTTTTAAAGCTAAAACAATTGCAACTAAAATTAAAATAATTTAAGCTAAATTATAATTTTAACTTTAATTTTTGCACCAATAAATAGCAAAATATTATAATAAAAAAAACTAAAAAATTAGTTTTAGCAAAAAAAAACAAAGTTTATTTATTATAATAAAAATAAAATGCTATATTAAAAATATTATAAATTAAAACAAAACAACCAAGCGATAAATTAAATTTTAAAAAACTTGGTTTTTTAAAAATTAAAAAAGTTATTTTACTAATTAATTATCGATTATTATTATTAAAAACAATATAAATTTATTTAGTTTTTTATATTTTCTTATTTAAATTAGCGCTAAACAGTATATTTTTTAAAATATAAATTAAAGTTAAAATAAATTAAAATGTTTATAAAATTAAAAAAATATTAAACTTTTGTTAAAACAGCAAAAAAATTAAATATTTAATAAAATAAAAAAAATATTTATATTTAAATAATATATAAAAATTTATAAAACATTTAAAAAATGCTGCAATAGCTATAAATTAGTTTTATTAATAATATTTTAATCAATTAAAGCTTAAAAAAAAATCGATTTTAAAAAAAACGCTTAAAAAATTTTAATTAAAATTTGCTAAAATAATTTGCGCTTTTTACGCTTTTTTTTTTTTTTTTTTTTTTTTTATTTAAAAATTTTTATTTTTTTTTAATATGCTTTAGCTTATTTAGCTTATTTAAAAATTAAAGCTTTTACTAAACCATTTAAATATTTTTTGTTTTTAAAAATTATTTTTACGCTTGTAAACATGCCAGTTTATTTAATATAAATTAAAAGCTATTTTGCGCACGCTTTAACTCGTTTTGCATAAAAAAATTGTTGCTCCGCTTGTTTTTTTTTATTTTTAAGTTAACAATGTTTAAATATTATATTGTTTATAATATTTATTAAAATTTTTAAACCGTTATAAAAATAACTAGCACAGATATATTTTATATAACAAAAAACATTTTTTAACATTTTGCATATTAATAATCGATTAAAACAACAAAAGCAAAATATAATTTTATAACTAAATTAATTAATAAAAAAAGCAAAAGCAAGCTTTTGTTTAATTTTAATTAAACAATTAGCTTTTTTAATATAATTAAATATTTTAAAAAAGCAATAATAATAAATTATTTACAGAAAAAAAAATTTTTAAAATAACAATTTTAAAAAAAAAATAATATTATAAATATATGTTGGTATAAAAATAAACTAGGTAGCGGCTTAATATTTTTTTTTTTTTGCATTTGTTTTTTTTTTTGCATTTATATTTTTTTTTGTTATATAATTATTTACTTGGCTTACTAAGCTTATGGTAATTTATAGCTTACTAAGCTTATAGTAATTTATAGCTTACTAAATTTACAATAATTTATAGCTTATTAAGCTCGCAATAATTTAAGCAATTATTATATTTTTTATATTTATATAATTATATACTTTTTCATACTTAGTTATTTATTTGTTTTTATTTTTTAGTTATTAATTTAAAATCGCTAAACACTAATATATTTATTACTTTAACATTTAGTAATATTTTTGTTGCACAGTAATAAAAATATAATAAACTTTTTTAATAAATATCCGCTAATTTTTATACTGTTACCTGCAAATTAAAAACCCTCGACAAGTTTATTATATTGTTATATAATAAATTTGTTATAAAAACATTTAAAAAAACGCTTAAAAAATTGTAATTAATTTATTAAATAAAATAATTATTATTAAAAAGCTTTTAAAATAATTTTAAAACAATATAAAAATATAAAAAAAAATACTTTTTTTATAAATAAAATTAATTATTAATTAAATTAACAAACTTAAAAATGTTTTTAAATTTACCGATAAATTAATTAAAAATTAACTAAAAAATTTTAAGTTAAAAATAAAAGCAACTATAAATTTTAAAAAAAACAGCTTAAAAAATTATAACGATTAATTTCGCAAATTTATAACTTTAAAAAAAACACTAAAGCTGGTTTAATAATCGGCAAAAATATTTAAAAAATAGCTTAAAGCAGTTAAACATTTAAGCAAAAAATTAAAATTAGCTAAACAATAAAACAGATTATTTTAATTTTGTTAAAAATATATTTAACTAATTTAAAAAAAATAATTAAAAAATTATTAAAAAAAAAACCTAGCTAAAAATATTATAATAATAAGCAAGCAATAAAATTAGCTAAATAAAAAATAAGCGATTTTAAATTACTTAAATATAAATAAAACAATTTAAACGAAGCAGCAAAATTAACGGCAGCATATTTAAAAAATTTGTAAAAATTATTTATAAATAATAAAAGCTAGCTAAAGAATTTAAAAAAAACTTTTAAAAATTTAAGCTGTTTAAAATAGCAAGCACACTAAAACGTTTGCTATATTTATAATATTTATATATAAAAAACAAAAAATTAATATTTTATATAATTATAATTAATTATTTTTTTTAAATATTTATTTGCTAAATTAATAAAAAACAGTTTATAAAAGCAACCGAAAATATAAAATGCTTTATGCTATATTTGTAGCTGCTATAAATTAATATAAATAAAAAAAGCTTAGTATAGTTTTGCTATTAAGCAAAATTTATAAAAATAATTTGCTAAAATTATTTTTTAAAAATTAAAAAAAGCTGGAAAAATATTTTTTAAAAAAGCTGTTTAAAAAAAATGCCCGCTAAAAAATCGCAAATTTAATTAAGTATAAAGCATTATAAATTATTTTGTTTTATAAAGCAAAATATAAGCCGCTTTTATTAAAATAAATGTTTATTTATAAATTTAATAAAAAAAGCTATTTATAAATTTGCAAAATATAAATAATAGTTTAAAATAATTTTTAGTTTAAAAATATACTTTAATTAATTTATATTGCTACGTTTGCAGCTAAAATGTTTTGCTTAATAATAGCTTTAGTGTAACAAACCTTAAGTTTATATAAGCGTGGTATAATTAAAGCTCCCGTAAAAAATCGTGCTAAATAATAACTAAAAAAATTATTATAACATTAGGTAAAAATTATATTAAAGTTGTTAGAAATATTTTTATACAGTTATTTTAAAAAGTTACTATATGGTTAAATTAAATTGTAAAATAAAAACTGATTAGTTATATAAAAAATGTTTATTATTATATAAACTGTTTTTTTTTTACCTAAATGCTTGTTGTTTTGCCTGCTTTATAAAGCAATAAAAGCATTTTGCTTTTATTTTCTTATAGAGTATTTTGCTTTGTATGCTTTATAAATTTTTTAAAGCATTTTGCTTTGTATGCTTTATAAAGCCGCGTATTATGTAACTATACCTATAGCCGTGGCTTTTTTTTTTAGTTGCCTTCGTGTTTTTTATTAGGTTTTTTCTGGTTATTTTAGTTTTTTAACAAGCTACCTGCTGTTAGTTTATAATATTATTTTTTTATTTTTTAAGTTTATTGTTTGCAATAAATATTGGTGTGCTTTTTAATAAATTTGTAAATATTTTGTTTTTTTTTTGCTTATGGTTTGTTGTTAATATAGCAGGTTAAATTTTAAAATCGGCTTATTTTATTTTTATAAAATATTGTTAAGCTATTTTTTTTGCAATTAAAATTTTTAGTTATAAAATTATACTTTGTTTTCGGTGTTTTAACAAAAGCTTTTTTTGTAAAATGTTAAATAGTGTTAATTGTTGCAAAAATTGGAATAACGCTATTTTTTTTATGCGATAAAAATTATGTTTTTATAGATTTATTATATAACATTATTTTTGAACACTAGCGTTTATAAACGTGCAAACGAAAAGTTTTCGATAAGTTTTAAAAAATAAATTGCCGAGCTTAAAAGCTTTTAACTCGTTTTATTTGTTTTAACTGTTAAGTCGAGTTTTTTTATAAAAAAAGTTTTAAAATAGCTTAGCGTGGCTTTTAAAATATAAATAAATTAAAAGCGCAAAAGCGTTTAAAAAAAAGCAGCGCAAGTTAAAAAAAAAGCAAGTTTAGTTAGCTGTTTTTATTAATTTTTTTAATATTAATTAAAGCGCTTTTAATTTTTTTTTTTTAGTTAACTTTGTTTTTTTAGCAATAATTAGTTAAAATGTTAACAATAAAACTAATTAATTATTTTTATTGCGTTTTTAAGTTTTTTTTAAGTTTTTATATAGTTTTTTTATATAAATATTTTTTTTATTTAACTAAATATTTATAAGTTTTTTTGTTTTAACGTAAATTTAATATTTTTTTAACATTATATATATTTTTATTTAATTTAACCTTTAGTTTTGTTTAAAGTTTAGCGTTTTTAAATGCTAATTTTAATAAAAAAATATAAAATGTTAATTATATTTTAGCTTTTTTAGGTAATTTAAATTAATAATTTGTTTTTAAAATAACTTTTTTTATTTTAAAAAGTTTAATTTATTTAAAGTTAAGTTTATTGCTCGGTTGCTTAGTTTTAATATTGCGCTTTAAAAAATATACTTTATTTTTTTTTAAGGTTAGCTTTAATAACTTATGCTTATTATAATACGTTTTTATGCGGTTTTATAAAAATATTAGCTTATTTTATAGTTTTTGTTATAAGCCGATAATTTTTTTTGCCCGTATTTTTGCGTTAAATGCAAAAATCCCTTATATTGCTGTTTTAAATTTTTTTGGGTTAAATTTATAATTTGCTTTAAATAGTAACATTTTTATTAATTTATTATTAAAACTGTTATATATATTTTTTGTTTTTAGCAATAGCTTAACCTAGTTCTTTTGCTATTTATTAAAGTAGCAGTAAAAATATTGCTTTAAAGTTTAATTTAATTATTTTGTTTGTTTATTTGTTTGTAAGTGGTAAACCGTAAATATATAGTGCTTAACCTTTAATGCTTTTATTAACAATTAATAAAACTTAAAAGTTATAATTGTTTTATTATTAATAATTATTTTTTTTAAAATTTTATATTTGCTAAAAATATATTAGGTTATTATGTAAGCTAAATTTTTTGCCGTATTTAATTCCAGGTATGGTATAAAATATTTATATTTTGTAACTTTTTTTATAATAACTAGTATTAAATTATACGATATTTTTGTTATTAGTTTTTTTAACTTTGGCAGTTTAACGATAAAATTAAACGTAATAAATTTCCAAGCTTTATTAAATATTTTTTTAAGTTGCAACAACCTATATAGTTTGTATTGCGATGCTTTGTTTTTTTTACATAAATTACACTTAGTTAATATTTTTTTAATCGTACCTTTTATTTTTTTTTAGTAAAATGCTTGGTTTTTAATTTTTTAGGTAATTTTAAACATTTTTTAATGTTTTGCAAATAAATGTTCGTAAGCTAATTTAACAAGCTTTTTTTTAACTCCGGTAGTATTTATACTTTATTTTTATAATATAATAAATTTGTAGCATTATTATATTTTAGTTTTTTTATATTAAACTAATTAATATTATTATAATAATATTTAGCTATAATAATTGCTAATATTTTTTGTTTAAATATTTTATAATTTATTTATGTTATAGTTAATATTATTAATCTTTGCTTTATTTTTTTAAAAAATGTCTGACTTTTTTTTTTTTTTTTTTTAATAATTATTTTGTCAGCTTAAAATATTTGCTTTAACATTTTTTTTTTAATATAAACAATAACAAAATTAAATTGTAAAAAAAACTTTGCTTATTTATTTTGTTATTTGTTTAATATTTTTAATGTTATAAATATTGCAAAGTTTTTATAATTAAAATATATTATCACTAGTTTTTTTAGTTTATATAAATAGTGCTTTTATTTTTTAAATGTTTAAATAATAGCTATAAGCTTTTTGTTTAACAGCATATATCGTACTGCTAATTTTAAAAATTTTTTCAAAAAAAAAGCTACCAGATATAGTTTTTTATTATCGTTTCGTTAATTTAATTGTTTGCTTATTGCCGTTTTGCAAGCGTTAATTTTTATTTTAAATTTTTTGTTAAAGTTAAATAGTTTTAAAACTAGATCGCTTATAATTAAAAACTTAATTTTATTAAAAAGATTTTATTTTTTGTTTTTTTATTTAAAAATTAAATTTTTTTTATTAAGTTTATAAAAAGTTTTGCATATTTATTAAAACTTTTGATAAGTTTTTGAACATAATTTGTAAATCTTACGAACGTTTTTATGTTATTTGTCGATTTAAATACAAATTAATTTTTTACTGCTAAAATTTTAGATTTTTAAATTTATACTTTTTTTAAAGTTATTGTAAATTTAAAAAAATTAACTTTTTGCGTGTAAAATTTGCTTTTTTTAAGGTTTACTTTAAACTTTGCGTTTTATAACTCTTTAAATATTTTTTTATATATTTTTAATATTTTTTAAATATTTTTAAGTATATTAATATATTATTTAAATATATTATTATAAATATATTAATAAATTTTTGTATTACGTTTATAATTTATGTTTAAAATATTTCTAGTGTGTTAATAAGCTTAAATAATATTACCAAATATTTAAACAACTTTTTAAGTGTTTTAAATGCTGTTTTTTATTTGTTATTTAGCGCTATTTTTGTTTGGTAATATGCATTAAACAGGTTAAATGCTATAAATTATTTTGCTTGCGTTAATTTATTTTTTATATCGTTAATTTTAAGCAATAAATTTATAAATTTAACTGTTTTAAAGTTTATATTTTTATAATTTATACAAAGTTTTTATTGTTTCTTGCTGTTTTTTTTAAGCTTTTTTAGCATTTATAGCACCGGTAATCGTGCTAATAATATTAAGTGCTGTATAAATTTTTTTGCTAAATTTTTATAGCTGTTTTTAATTTATATAATGCAATAAAAACTTTTTTAATACTGCTTTTTTTAAGTAAAATTTAATAATTTTATACTTTATGCTCCAGTAAATAATTGTATGTTTTATTAAATATATTGCCGTAATTTTTATATTTTGATAATATTTTGCTATTAAATATCGGCTTAAAATTTCTGATTATAATATATATTTGCATATACTGCTTTATAAAATTACTTAATGCTTATATTAAAAGCTTTTTAAAAATTAATTTTTTTTAGTATATTTTACTAAAGTTAGCCGGTTTTCCAGTTTATTTTAAAATTGCTTTTCCGCAACCAAAATATTTTTAAAATAATATTATACCTAAATATTTTTGTAATATCGAGCATAAGTTTTTTTTTGTATTTTAAAATATTAAAAAAAAGTGCTGCAGTTTTTTTTAAAACTATTTTGTTGTTATACACAATTAAACTTTTATTAACGGTTATAAATAAGTAAAAATTATTTTTAAACTTTGTTAATATATTTAACCGCTTAATAATTTGTAAAAAAATAAAGCTCGCTTAAATTTTTATATTTATAAACGTTTATAGCTTATTTTTTTGGTATTTTAAATCGATTTTAATATATTTGCTTTTATTAGCTATTATAGCATAAAACATTTTTAGCTTTTAAATTAGTTGTTAATTTGTTATAATTGCTTTTAGTTATTTTTTAATTTTTTAATTGTTTTTATTTGTATTAGCATTTTGTTTATTTGTTGCTAAGCTTTAGTTGTTTTAATTAATATTAAAAGTTATATAATTATAACTTTGTTGTTATAATATTTTAGTATTGTTTATATTATTAATTTAAAATTTGTTTTAACAGTTTGTTTTTTTTTTAAACGTAAGTTGGCTTTATTTAATTTGTATTGCGCGTTTTTTAAGTTTTTATAGCTTTATAGCTTTTGCTTAAGCATATATTTTACACGCGTTGTTATAACATTATTTTTGGTTTATAATTTATAATATATATTTTATTAGCTATCGTAAATTTATTTTAAATATTGCAAACTTATTTTAGTTTTAATAAATAATTACTACTTTTTTTATATTGTTTTTATAATAAAATTGCTATAGTATATTATTATTTATTTGCTTTAAAAACTATATATATTTAAGTTTTTTTTAAATATGCATTAAGCACCGATAAGTTATATAGTTTACCTAAAAAATATTTTTGTGTTGCTTATTTTCTAGTTGTAATTTCTTTGGCTTTTTTTGTTGCATAGTTTTATCGTAGTAATATTTTTCGGCGATTAATTATATTGCTTCGCTTAAATTTTTACTAACATTTGTTTTAGCTTTTATAACAAAAATATCTTTATATATTTATATTTTTTTTAAAAATGCTTATATTTTATAGTTTAAAATAGCTTTAAAAATATTTACGTCCGCATTTTTTGTTTTTTATATTTAGCGCTTGCGTTTTATTAATTTTTTACGTTAAATATATTTTTGCTATATAAATTTTGCTACAGCATTTTTTATTTATTTTTATTTAGTTTAATGGTTATATTGCTAAAATATGCAATTTTATTTTTTTAAACATTTGTTGCTTTTAAGCTAATTTAGCTTTTTAACTAGCTTTTTGCTTCGCAAAATCGCAAATGTTTTATTAATTTTTATAACGCTTTTAATTAACTTTAATTTTTTATAGCTATTATTTTTTTTATGTTTATTTATTTTGTGTAGCTGTTGTGCTTATTATAATTAATTATATTGCAAATATATTTATTTTATTTTGCTCGTTTCGATTGCTTTGTTGCTAAATGCGCTAAACACATTTATTTTTTTTTTTTGCACGTGTTGCAACTAAATATATTTTCGACATATTGTTGCTAATTTAAGGTTTATTAATCGCTAATTCGTAACATTGCAACTATTATTATAAAAGCTTGCTTAAATTTTTTAAATTTTTGTTGTTTTTTAAGCTTTTTACAATTTTTAGCGTAATATTTTTTTTAATTATAATTATAACATTTAACCTTGCTTAAATTTTGTTTTTTAATAACTATATTAAGCTTTATTAGTTTTAAATAAGTTTTAATTGCTGTCGATTTTTAAGCTTTTTTTTTTTTTACGTTTAATATTTAATTGTTTTAGTTTCGTTAAAACCTTTAGAATTATCGTTTATATAAACAATTATTAATTTTAATTGCTTTTGCAATAAATTTTTTTAAATTGTTTTTTTTTTGTTTCGGTACAGCTTATTTTAAACTTTAATTTTAAATCTGTTAAAAAAAATTGTTATTATTGCATTATTGTTAATTTATCTAGTTTTCGTATACTGCTTGCGAAATTTTGTTGCATATTTTTATGCTGCTTTAGTTTAAATTAAAACTATTAGCTTCCGTTTAGCTTATTTGATTTTTTCCGGGTTTCCGTACATATTAATTATTGCTTTTTTAAACTTTTCGTATTTGCTAAAAATATTGTTAATCGCAGTACAGCAATTAGTTTTATTAATATTTTTTAAATAATTATTTATAATAGGTTAAAACTATTTTAACGTATTACCTGTAAAATACCTTGCAATTATTATTACTTTTTTCGCATCTATAATAAAATTTAATTTATAATATTGCAAATATATTTTAACCTAAGTTAAAAATTTTTTTAATTAATTTTGCAAGCTATCAAATTTTTTTAGCTTAACCGGCTTAAAAAACTTAAGTTTAAAAATATTAATTAATTAGTTTTAAGCTATTTGTTTTAATGCTTTAGTTATTAGATTTTTTTTTGTAATATATTAAATAAATGTTGCACTATCGCAAATATTAAATTTAGTTATTCCGTTAAAACTATAATAATTTTTTTAGTTGTTTTAAACACTGATTAAATAACAATTTAAAATGTAATAAACTTTAAGTTCGTATAAGCATAGTATAATTAAAGCTTTTATAAAAAATTGTGCCAAGTAGTAACTAAAAAAATTATCGTAACGTTAAATAAAAATTATACTAAAGTCGTCAAAAATATTTTTATACAATTATTTTAAAAAATTGCTATATATTTAAATTAAATTATAAAATAAAAACTAACTAAATATATAAAAAAACTCGTTATTATTATATAACCCGTTTTTTTTTTACCTTAATGCTTATTGCTTTATCCGTTTTATAAAGCAATAAAAGCATTTTGCTTTTATTTTTTTACAAAGCACCTTGTTTTATGTGCTTTACAGATCTTTTAAAGCACTTTGCTTTATAATTTCCATAAAGCCGCGCATTACGTGACCACACCTATGGCCGTAGCCTTTATTAGGTTTTTTCTGGTCACTTTAGCCTTTTAACAGGCTACCCGCTGTTAGTTTATAATATATATAAATTTATTATATTTTTATTTAAAAATATAATTAATTAAAAAATTATGTATTAAAACATAATATTTATTTTTATTATTAAAATAAAAATTAATATATTTAGCATAACAAAAATAAAAACTAGAGCTTTATATAAATTATTTAAAAATATATAATTAAAGCTTAACTAAAAATAAAAAATTTATTTAAATAATTTGTTTAATAATTAAAAAAAATAAAAAAATTAATATTTACTTGCGCTATATAAATATATAAAATATATAAATAAAGCAAAATATCGCAAAAAATTTTTAAAATAAAATATTTAACAATATATAAAATGCTAATTAATAAGCTTATTAAAAACTTATAAAAAATATAATTTAAATATTTTAAAATATTTTTAAATTTATAAAATATATATTATATAATAATAAATAAAACGTATAATTAAACTTAACAATTTATTTAAGCTAAAAAATTTATTAAAAAAAAATTAATTTTAAATTTTTTAGTTTTTTTTAAACTAATATTTTATAATTTAATAATTATAAAGCAAATTTTTAAAAAAACATAAAATATATTTAATTAAATTTAAAAAAAGCAGCAAATAATTAAATATATATATGCATAACAATAACAAAATTAATAATAGTAATAATAACAGCAGCAGCAATAAAAATAAAAATAAATATAATAGCAGCAGCAAAAATAAAAGCTAAAATTTTAAACTTTTTTTTAAAAAACTAATAAAAATATATATATCGCAAAATAAAAATAACAAACCTTTTAAAAAATTTATTAATTATTAAATAAATTATTTAAATAAAATTAAAATAATTTATTTATAAAGTTAAATAATTTATTATTTGCTTAAAAAATAGCTAAAAACTAAATATTTATTAAAATAATTTATTATAGCTTAAAATATAAAATTATATTAATATATATTAAAAAAAACTAAAATTTAGCAAAAAATATTTATAGCAAAATATAAATATACTTAAAAGCATATTTATAGCACCGCGTGCTAATGGCAGCATTTCGGCAGGTAAAATTTTGACTGCTCGACAGTGCAGCGCGCTGTTGGATTTAGTGGTCTCTATAGGCGAACTAAAAGAGCCTGTGAGGCCTAAGTAACAAGATCACCATATTACCTAAGCTAAGTGGCGTACAAGGTGTGGCTAGGCCAGTGTAGCATATATACCCACACCTAGAAAAGCTGTAACTAGAAAAAATGCCTTAAAATAAAACAAAAAAAGCCAAACACAATATAGCGATAAAATCACATTACTACCTAAAAATCTAACAATTAAAAATTTTATTATTTTTTATATTTTATTTAAAGCGATTTAAAAGCATTAAAGTAATAAAATTGCTATAATGTTAAACCAAACTGCTATTACTTTTAAATTTTCAAACGATTTCCCCCTGTAAAAAAAAAACTTTGCCGCTGCGGCCCGAAGCCGAAACCTATAAAAATATATTGCTCTCGGAAATCGAGCTCTATAGCTTACGAAGCCGAAAGCGCTAACCTCTAGAGATTATTTCTTAGCAAATTTAAATATTAAGTTTAACGAAGCTATAGTTACCGATTTTACCGTACCAGCCCGGGCGCTTTTTTAAGCCGCTAAACAAAAGTTTGATGCTTTTTTAAAGCACTATAATTTTTACCAAACCAAAGTTACCAAGCTTTCCGAGTAAATGCAAAAAATTATACATTTAAATTATAAGCTTACCTATATACGCGCTACTTAAACTATTAATTAATAATCTAATAACTTTAAAAAGCTTGGTGCTGTAGCTTAAAAAGTGCTTAAGTTTAAATACAAACACGAATACAAATAATTTATAACAAATACTGCTAAAAAGCTTATTAAAAACTTTATTAAATAGTTAAATAAATAGCTTTATAAAATTTTTAAAGCTTATTTAAAAAACACCGAAAACAAAAAAAAAATAAACGCTTTTAAGCTTGTTACCGACCTAAATAAAGCTTTTTAGCACATATACCTAGTATAAGCTATTTTGTTTTAAAACATTAATAGCTAAGCTATTATAAATAACACGTTAAATTATTATGCAATTGCTATCAAACTTTGCCGAAAATTTATTATATTAAGCATGTTATAACTTACAGGAAAAATTGTTAAAAAAAAAGCTTTTTATATAGCAAAGTTTATAAATAAACAAACAAAAATAAGCAAGCTTAGCAGCAATACAAACGAAAAGCACTTATGCCAAACTTATTAAAAAAAACAAGTTTATAATAAACAGATAAATTTTTTTTAACAAAATTGTTAACGAGAAAAAAGCTTCCAAAATATTTTTAATAAACGCTTTTGCGCAAACATTAAAACAAAAGCCGAATAAGCTAACCTAAATATATTTGACTGTATAATATGTAATAAACGCTATTTAATTGCGCTTTTTTGGTATGCTTTTTTAAAGCTCCGTTTTAAAACCTAGCAAATAAATATACAAGTAAAAAAAAAAGCAAAAATAAAAATAGCTAGCGAAAAAAGCGTTTAATAAGCGGTAAAAAAAGCGCAACGTTAAAACTAAAAAAAAAAGGTTAAATTTAAAATCTCCGCTAAATACCAACAGAAAAATTAACTAATAAAATTTTTTATAGCACATGTAGCAAGCTTTTTTTACATATCGAAAAAAATTGCTAAATTTTATATATTAAAAAATTGCGCTATAGTAAATTTTAGGTTAAATACTTATATATTTAACTAAAAACAACGATTTTTAAATATAAAAAATGCTAATTTAAAAAATATAATATTTGCTGAAAACAGTGTGCTTTTTATACGAGGCTAAAAAAAAATCGATATTAAAGCAACAAGCCTTAAAGGCTTTATTATATACCGGTTATATAATATAGCATATTGCCTAAATATAGCTATAAACCTAGTGTTTTTGCAAGTTTTAAATTAACTAAAAGTTTATTAAAATAATAAACTAAAATTTAATTAATTAAAATACCGGTAAAAAAAACTTTTATATTTATTAATTTATATACACAAGCAATACGTTATAAAATATTTACTTGCAAAAATTACCGAACAAGCTTTTTATATACGGCGAAATTTTTTAAACTCGTATACTAAAAAATCGAGGTTTAAAGCGAGCTTATACCGCTAGCATTAGCAGCTCAAACATATAAAGCTAAAATTTTTTAAACGGCTACTTTTTTATACCGAAAAAATAACGATTACTTTTTGCTTTAACGACAAAATCCGAACAGCCGGATATGTAACGTATAGCAAATCGAAAGCTTGCCGCTATATAATATAAAACGCTCGCTTAAAGGTTACTAAGGCCAGAAATTAATTAGCAGTTAATTTTTATAAGTTTAACAATTTTTTTAACGGTAATAAAAAGCTTTAAAAAGTTATGCTTGTTACAAACCGATATTTTAAATATATTTGGGATTATTATGCTAATAATAAGCACGTTAGCATTATTTAAAAAATTTTCGAAAATTGCATTAAATATATTAACTTATATTTTAAAGCTAAAGTTAAAATAATAAAGTGCAATAACGAAATATTAAGCATTAAACAAAATATTTTAAAGTTTGCTAACTATTTTTACCGCATTTATAGCATTAAAATAAAGCTTTTTTTTCCGCACACACAAAATTTTAACGGTAACGCTAAAAAAGTAAAAGTTATTATTAAATACCGAGCAAGCTCGATAAAAAACAACTGTAACCTTTTAACTTTTTTATAGCTAAAAATAATACAACCAGCGGTATATTTATATAACTGTACGCTAAAAAAAATAAACAGGTAGCAAATTTTTTACAAAAAATTTTATTTGTATTTTAATAATTTATAAAGCATAATTAGTTATAAACAAAAGCTATTTATAGCACACTTGCAGGTGTATAGCTATATAGCGTTTGTTATAACTACTAAAGCTAAATTACGAAAAAAAAAGCGCTAAAAGCTTGACTTAAAAGCTTAAATAAAATATTTAATAAGCTATTAATTTACTAATACATATTAAATTTAGCTACTCTAAAAAAATCAAGTTATTATTACTAAAAATATTATTTTTAACGAAAACAAATTTTTTAGTAGCAATAAAAACAATTTTTAAAACAATTTTTTTAAAATAAGCCGAAAAAAATATAAAGCGCTGCTAAACAAAATAAATTATTAAGCAGCCGCTAAAATAAATAAAAAAATAACTTAAAAACAAAAAAATAACAAGCTTTTTAATATAGTGTTTAAAAATGCGGCCGAAAATATCGACGAAGCTAAAAACGAAAAAAATTTAAGCGAAAATAAGCTTATAAACTAAAACCGAAAAAAGCTTAAAAAAACAATTACTTAATAATAAATTTAATGTTTAAATTACGATTGCTAACGCTACTAAAGTTTTTAAAAGCAGCACTGCTAAATTTAACTATAATTAGCTTAAAATCGTTAAATTTAAGCTTAAAAAGCGATTTTTTTATATTTATAGCACTAAATTACCTTAATTTAACATTTATAAATTTTTTTTTAAATAAATAATTTGTTTTAACGCAGCAAAGTTATATAAAAATACGCTAATTAACAAAAAAAGCATTTTAAAAGTTAGGCGTAATAAACTGCTAAAAACTTTTAAAAAATTTTATAGCAACCGACTATAGCTATTAAATTTTATTAAAAGCTTTGCTGCTAAAAAAAAAAAAACTTTTAATAAAGTTTATTATATATTTTGCAACCAATTACAGCTATTAAATTTCAATAACGGTAAAACGGCATACTACTACAGCAAAATATAGCTACTAAATCTTAAACATTTTATTAATAAAAAAAAAAAGCTTTTAAGCTAGCTAACAAACACTTAAAAGCTCGAAAAAATAACCACTATAGCAAAACATAGCTACTAAATTTCGAATATTTTGTTAGTAAAAAAAAAAAAGCTTTTAAACTAGCTAACAAGCACTTAAAAGCTCGAAAAAATAACAAACATATATATTAAAAAAAAAAAGCCCTTAAGCATACCAACAGGTACTTAAAAGCTCACTTACTCAAATTTTTTCAAAAAAAAAAGAAAATATATAAGCGAAACTTATTATTGCCGCCAAAATAGCACCGCGAGCTTAAAACTTATTTATTAAAAAATTATTTTTAAAAAGTTAAACATATTTATTTACAAAGCTATAAAAAAATAAAAACTTAAAAAAAGTTATTTAAAAGCTCGTTATAAAAAAAGCTTACTTTAAATTATATATAAGTTTACGTATACAAATTTAATAAGTATAGGTATTATAATAAAAATAAAGCTTAGCTAATAGTACAAAAAAATTAACAGCTTAACAACGGCAAAAAAAACACTTATGCTAGCACTTTAGCAAATAAATTTTTTAAAATGTTAATAACTATAGCAGCTAAGTTTAACTTTAAACTAAAGCAATATAACGCTATAAATGCTTTTATTAACGCTAAATTAAATAAAAGAATTTATATGCAAATACTACCTAGTTATTAAAAGCTAAACACTATTTTTAAACTATTGCAAACTTTATATAAGCTATAAAAGTTATTTTTATTATAGCAAAAAAAGCTTTTTAAATTATTACAAAAAATAGGTTTTTTACCGATATTTTATAAACTTTGCTGTTATTTCCGTTAAAAAATGCTATTATTTATATACGTTAACAATATTATATTAGCTTACAATAAAAAAAGCTGAAAAATAGCCGATAAAATAATCGTTAGCTTAAAATAACAATATAATTTAACCGGTAAAAAATAATTTATAATAGTTTTTAAAAATAAAAATGATTTAAAATTGAGCTAAACGGCTATTATAGCTTTTTTAAGCTTTATATATTAAAAAAATCGCTAAAATGCAAAATACCACTTTTATTATTTATGTAAGCACGCTAATGCAAGCGGAAAAGCTTTTTTTATATAAAAAAAAAGTGTTACCGAAAAGTATTTACTGGCACCAGCAAAAAACCGGCTTTATTTTATATGCTGCAGTAATTATTTGCTTAAATATAGCGTTTAAAATTTTAAAATTAGCCCGATTTAACTATAATTTTTTTTCCAAGCACCACAAAGCGGCTAACAAGCTTTTTACCTATTTATTACTTATTTAAAAATATGCACTGCAATTTAAAAATAAAAATAATTTTATAGTAGCTAGCGATATTTTTTTTGCAAATAATACGCTAAATAAAAAAAGTTTTTAAGCTTACGTTATAAAACTTTTTAAAAAAGTTATTAAATAGCAATTAAACAAATAAAATATAGTTATTATTTTTATTATTAAAGCCAAACTTTTTGCTTTAGCATAAGCAGCTAAAAAAGCTATATATATAAATTAATTTATTAACAAGCTAAAAATTACGTTAAAAAATTAGCATATTTAAATATTATGCGATAACTAGCAAATTATAAGCTTAATTACTAAAAAAATAGCTTTGCTATATATTAAATTACGTTACGTCGATATTTATAACTACTAGCTACGCTAAAAAGTTAAAAATAAAACTATTTTAGTAAAATATATACTTATTAACGATATAATTGCTAACAGGTTAACAAAAGCTTTATTAACGCAAAAATAAAATATATTTTTTAATTAGTTTAAATTAATTAAGCTGCCAAAAAATAATAAAACAGCTTTAAGTTTATTTTTGCTTTTCGATAAGCTTAAAAGCAAATTAATTAGCAAAAAAATTTTTAAATAAATATTTAACATATAAAAATTAAAAAATAAATTATAAGTTATAAATTATAAATTTAATATAAAAATTATAAAAAGCAAAAACAAAAAACTTTTTAATTGCTTAAAAACTATTTAAACCAAAAAAATTTTTTAAACTAACTATTTTAAAAAACTATTAATTAATTATTTTGAAAAACTACAAATTAATTACTTTAAAAAGCTATAAGCTTATTATTTAAATAGCTAAAGCTTAAATTTTTTTTTTTTTTTTTTTTTTTTTTAGCTAAATTTAAAAGCATATAAACTGTAGTTTACAGTGCTTAAATGCGCGCTTAAAACGTACCAGCAACAAAAGCGTCGCGCAAAACGCAAGCGGCACAGCAAATATCGGCAGGCTTATTACTTGTTAGCTAGCTAATATATAACGCAATTATAATAAATAAATATATTTATAAAAGTTTACAAAAATGCTTTAAAGCATACCGCTAACAGCGGTTTTTATTTTTTATAGTTTTAGAACATTTGCTGGTAAAGCGGCCTTAAAAGGCGTTTTGCATACAGCGCAAGCAAAATATTTTTTTTTAAATTTTTAAAAAAGCCGGTCGGCCGCAGCAGCAAAAACAAGCACGCAAGCTACCTGCTAAAGCAAAAGCCGAAAATAAGGCGGCAGCAAAAGCAGCAGTAAAAGCGGCAGCGCGCAGCAAAAGCACCGGCAGCAACACAAGCGATATAATAATTATTTGCCCGAAAGCAGTAATAAAAATACTAAGCAAACCTAGCGAAAAACTACTTAGCAAAAGCGTAGCACCAGTAATAGCAGCACTAAAGCGCGCTTTACGCGAAAATATAACAAAAGCAGCAAAAGCACAAGCAGCTAAAGCGCGAGCGAGCAAAAAGCGGCCAAAAAGCTTTACTACGATCGAGCGCAAGCGCAAGCGCAGCAGCAAGCAAGCCGAAATATTTTCGTTGCCAAAAAACAAATCAAACAAGCTAGCAAACATATTAATACTATGCTATAAGCTCCCGTAAGCAACACTTACAAAAAAAACGCGCGCGACATAATAGCAGCAGCAGCGTATATAATTTAAGCATGCTACTTTAAATTAGCGATTTTTATAACCAAGCATAAAAAATTTTAAACCGTAAAATTATTATACCAAAAATAAATATTTGTATAATTTTTATTATTAATATATTAGCATCGATTTTTTTTTGCGCACCTCGCGAAAGCGCGCACACCTAAGCAAAATTTTAAATATTTACGAAAACAATATTGTTAAAATTAAAAAGCAGCAAACAAACAAGCTTTTTATGCATATTTATATAAATTAATATTTGCCGCTGCAAAACACATTTATTAAGTTGCATAACAACAAGCTATAAATACCACTTACGCGCTTTATATATATACGTATACAAATCGCTATTGTTTTTAGCGCATTACAATAACACTAACGCGCTATTTACATACGCGCGTGCAAAACGCCTTAAAAACATTTACGCTATATTTAGGTTAACTTACTAAAGTAATTTTACCTAAAAAGTGTATTAAATTTGGTAGTTTTTATAAGCGAACTAAAAAAGCTTATAAAGCTTAAGTGACAAAATTACCATATTATTTAAGCTAAGTGGCGTATAAAGTGTGGCTAAGCCAGTGTGGCATATATACCTATACCTAAAAAAGCTATAACTAGAGAAAATGCCTCAAAATAAAACAAAAAGAGCCAGACATAATACAGCGACGAGATCACACTACCACCTGAAAATCTGACACGCGCACACACAAAAGGCATGGCACGGCGCGCACGGCACCGGCAGCAAAACAAACGCGCGCAAAAATACGCAGCTGCAGCAGCAACAATTGCAGCTGCTATTACTGCTAATTAAAAATATTTAAAAAAACAGCAAATAAACTATTAATAAAGCTAGCGCTAGCAGCAAAAATAGCAAATGCAGCAAATATAGCAAATATAAAAATAGCTACAGCAATAGCAGCAATAGCAATATTAACAACAATATTAATAACAGTTAAAATATAAATAATATTATTATTAAATTAATTAATATTTAATTTAATTTATATTTATATAATTATTTTTTAAATTAATAAATTTATTAATTTATAAATTAAATATAATAGCAGTAAAAATAATAATAATAATAATAATAATAATAATAATAATATATAATAATTTAATTATTTGTTAATATAAAAATAAAGCAATTTTTTTTTATTTGCATATAATATATAATTAAATAAAAAATTAAAAATTATTTATAAAAAAAAAAACTAAATTTAATATTTGCTAAAAATTTAAAAATTAACTAAAAATTATTTTAAAATTTATTATATTACGCTTTAAATTATTTATAAAAATTATATAAATAACAAAAAAAAAACATTTTAAATTATTAATTATATATATAAATAATATTTTAAATTTATTAAAAATAAAAAACGCAGTTTTTTATTGTTTAATTATATATTATTAAACATTTATAAACAGCGTTACTATAAATATTAATTTTTATAGCAATATATATTTAAATATATATTATTTATTATAAATAAAAAATATACAAATATATATATATATATATTAATATATTTATTAAAACAATATTTAAAAAAATATAAACATATTAAACGCTATTATATATTTTTTAAATTATAAATATTTTTTTTATTATAAATATTTTTTTTATTATAAATATTTTTTTTATTATAAATATTTTTTTTATTATAAATATTTTTTTTATTATAATTTTTAAAATTAGCTTTATAATTATTATAAATAACAAAGCCAAAAAATATATTATACTTAAGTAAATTTAAAAGCAAAACAACATAGTTTTATACGTTTTGCTATAAAAAAAACATTTTACACATATATTATAAATTACAACTTAGACCAATAAAGCTTTATATTTTATCTGCAGTTGATTTTATATGCGCGCAGGTGGGCTTTGCCCCACCTGAACGCGAGACTTGAGCACGTTGGCAGTTGGTCACATGAATTTACCGCCAGCAGAATTGGTTCATCAAGCCCTGCATAGGTAGGTCGGCTTTCGCCTAAGTTGGAGTTCACTCATCCGTTTCGTAAGCGACCTTTCTCAAGTTACCTAAATGCATACATCGTTAGGCGGTGGCACCAAGGCACATGAAAAAGTATCGGTGTGCATCCAGGCCCTGCTTACCATAACCGAAATCGGTGTCCAATCAGGTAAATGATGTTGTAGCATCCATTCAGAGACGTCGCAGATGTATTGGTTGTCGAGGCCATGTTGCATTACGAACAGGCTTGGACTACACGCGTAGGATCGTCACCTTGTGCTGTTATCTTCAGTGAGACCTACGATCTGTATGCATGTTAGCTGTATGACATGTTTTAACAAGATGGAATATGACAAGGCAGGCCCAAAGAGTGTTGTATTAGCTATGGAGAACACTGTGACCAGGGAGGTGTAAAATTATCTAACAGTGTGGAGGCTTCCATACCAACACTTCAACATTTGTGTGCAATTTGACGTACATTTAAACACAATCATACCGCTTTGCCGGCAATCTTTGTCACTCTCTAGATTCAAATTATATGCGGGATATGCCTCATTGCTGTTTTGGTCCCGCTGTTGGTGTTGACGTGCATTGCCGTGGTTACATCGTCAGATCCTCGCCCCGTATTCACGTTCCTATCTCTATTTTTAGTAGGAAGTTCTTAGTAAGAACAATTACCTGCCAGGAAGATGCTGTTATAAACCACTTGTAACTCTGTATTACACAGTGTACAAGGCTTCTACGACCGACGTTCTTCTACGCCCGGATTTCATCTACAGCGCTACCGTCTCCCCTTTCTCTACCTCCGCTGTGAGATGGAGAAGGTCGGCCAACCCTCTTATTTACTACAGTATGCAAAGCGAAGTGGAGACTACCGATCGTCCGCCGTCCTACGTCGAAGCAGCGCCGGCGAACAGTCCCGCTGACGACGTCATCCAGCCCACAATCCTAGTCCTCGCGGGCCAGAGTATCCACGCCGAGACGGCATCCCGTGCGCCGCTGTACCACGTCGACCGCGGCGTGGCGTCGCTGTCTCGTTTAACATCCAAGGTTACATTCGAGCGCGTCGAACACACTGTACGCACGAGCGCCGACAACGAGCCCTCGTTGTGCGACCATCGTCGTCATGTGTTCACATTAGAACGGTCGTGGACTGCTTACAACAAGCTCCCTTCTACCTGTCCACGTTTCTTCGCGCGCGCCGTCTCCAAGCGAGCGCTGGGACACGTAGGCCTGAAGAAATCGCGCCTGCGCTCCGCTTTCACGGCCCTGCCGGTCGATGTTGCTGGCAGAGTTCAGGAGCATGGTCTGCCGGCGTTCGTCAAGGATTCGCAACCCCTCTTTGAGTTGCACAAAAAAGACGGCCGGTGGGAATGGACGGACAAGGGCGGCAATGCCGTAGCGGTTGAGGACGAGGGCGAAGATACGCACCGGCTCATTATGACGGCGCCCTTGCCGCGGGTGACCGTGGACGCGCTGGTCGCATTGTGGTGCTGCCGGCTGTGGGAGTATTCCGCGGAGAATTCGGAGAAAGCACAACACGGAATGGATGCAAGTAAGTCGCCCCTGGGCTGTAATGGCAATTTGATGAATATGCTGACATATCGTAGTTCGGAGCAGACTGAAGATGGGGAAGGATGCTGGTGTGAGTGGACTTAGCGGTTGGGTTATATAATAAAAGTGATAATGGCTGCAGTGTGCTCAAAGACTGCGTTGTATATATTCTAGATCTAAACGTTAAACAGTTTACTATTTTTCACTTAGTGAAAAGGTTCTTGTCACATGAGCAGTTGTTGTTTCATTGAGCTTGTCTACTTGGTGGAGAGTGTGGAAAGAGAAAGCTGTGTCGCCAGGCTAGTGCGAACAAATCAAGCCCGAGATCACTACTACCAAGTGATTGATTGAGTCATATGAGACAGTGACAGATCGCGTTGGGACATGCCGATAACGATGGTTTGAGCAAACCATAGATTCAGCAAGTTTCAATTCACCACAACAATATGCTCTATTCTCCTGTTTTCCCCCCTCTATTTTTATCGTCTAAGCCAGTCTAGGACAACTACACTTCGAAAAGGAATGTATAATTAAATGTGTTCTCCCTCGCGCAAATGCTTTCATTCTCCGACAATACATGCTTTTCCTTGTATTTCCCGTTTTGCTCCGTTTCAAGCTCGTCAAACATAAGACCCATTTCGATGCTTCTCATTGCGCTGCCATCATCTATATCAAGGGGAAAATAGGTTCTCCCATGTCGCAGCGATAATGATACCATTCCGAAACCTTATGCCACGTTCTCAAGCGGCCGAGACAGACTATACGTATTTCCTTCACATTGATAAATTTCTGCTATAATACAGGGAGGATGCTTAATAAAGTGCCAACTCCTGCTCCGATTCATACATAGCTTACTCCTCATCGAATCATGCCATATTTAAAACCTAATTAGTGTGATCAAGAACCGAGATTTTCACAAATGTTATACACTCATTCACAGTATATACTTGCCATTCAGGATTGGTCAACTGAAAATTCATTGCAGCTTGTGTTCATTAGCAATTTCTATAGCAAATACACATACATGAAACCAACAGCCGCTAGCCAATAACCCGTAGCTTTTACTTTTCCTGGGTAGCCTCCAGAAGTTGGTGTTGCGCTAGGTTCGACACTGGAACTGCTCGATGGGAATGAGACACTTGGGGATGTGCTAGGGCTAGTGTAGGAAGTGTATGAAGTGTATGAAGAATCAGATGATGATGACGGGCTAGGGTCGCCTCCGATATATGGACAGGGGTTGCAATCCCTATATGAATACCCGCAGGTCTGTCCTAGAAGACACGTCCACGTTGAACCGTCGGAATCTCGACAGTTTGAGATTCCCGTGCAGGTGTGACTTCCGGAACCAGAGTTCGACCCAGAGCTGGAGGGCTGTGTCGAGTACGACTGTCAGAGATAGTCTTCTCCCCGGGAATGGAGACGCGTTGTGTCGTGCTGAGGACTTACCGTTGCCGCTGTGCCACACTTGTTTGGATCGCTTGCCGGGCAACAAGTCTCTTCTGATGTTCCTTCATTGATACAGGTGTAACCGTTCGCACAACACCCGCTTCCGCAGCAACCTCCGATTGTACAGCATCCACTTACGCCAGGACAAGAGAAGGTGGTCAGAGTACATTCCAAGAGGGGACCAACGGGAGTGGTACCAGCTTGAGCTTGAACACGATGTATAAGGGGGAGAATGACAAAACTTGTTACTAATAAATTCGTGAGCATTGTGGTAGAGCTACAATAAGATCTTGATAATTGAATTTGCGATCTGGTTTGTGATTCTATGCAAAGGCTCAAGACCGCGTACATATGGGAGATTCATGCAATATATACTTCACAGCGAAAGCTCATTGTAGAATGGCATAGTCAAGGAGTGAACCATCGCGATAGGGTATTCGACACTAAATTTGAGCTTTGCCGTCGAGCTAGCTGAGGCTATAGGGGAGAACCAAGTGACCTTTTCAGCTACGCATCAGCTCCAAGCCACGAAACTTAATCTGGGCAAGATGGTAGTTGAATAGAAGTGCAGAGGATGCCACTAACTTTTGCGTAGACGTTGAAAAGATCTGCGCCGTAGGCCAAACTTAAAAGTTACCACTTTAAGAGCATATGCATGTGATCCCAAAGAATTGAGAGACGAATGGCGCGACAGCGCCAAGATGTCTATCGTGGTCTATAAACAATTCGTGGTGTGTAAGACAGCGCTATGAGCAGCAGCAGCTGAATAGGGCGGTTGGCGTCTTCCTTCTAGTGCCTCTTACGCCTGGGCTAACAGACAGAAATCGCCACCACTTTACTCGCGTTCAATATGCTCAACAGTAGCTTCGACTTTCTCTGTCATCAACTCCTTTACGCCCTTGAGCAGTGCCACTGCAACGATAGCAAGGACGACGAAGGGAATAACACTTGCCCACGCAAGTCGATAGGCATAGGCGTACTGCCACTGACTCTCGCTGACAGCAGCAGCCCAAATCGTCGCATTGGCGCCTTCTACAACGTTCGACCCAATGTCTCCAGCCGCTAACGCCTGCAAAAGCGAAGGAATGCTGTTTTCTGGGAGCCCAGCATCTACAGCGGCCGCCGATACAGCTGGAGCATAGTGCCCGCTAAGGCGACCGTTTATGATGGCGTTCAACACAGCTGAACCGAATGCACCTCCAATAGCACGAGCTGAGAAGGCCAGGCCTGTGGCCGTAGAGAGATACGCGTGGGGGGCGGTGAACTGCACGCAGGCCACCAGGAGCGTGAGAGGTCCAGACTGGCCGATTCCAGCAAGGATGCCAAGTCCAATCTGGGGTGCGTTCCAGCTTGGTTTGATATTAGCGTAGGATATTGTGCTATATCTTCAATCAGCTCGATTCTTGGCGTTGAGAGAATGTTTGGGAACTAACACGACGAGAAAGATGATAAAAGTGATAAGCAGTGGGCTTTGTAAATCCTTGAATCTAGTAGCATACCATGTTACAGGTATGGAAGTGAACAGGGCAGGAAGCGCGTAACTAAGCTGTCGAACAGCGATTCGCCACGAATTCTTCTCAAAGCCAAGTTCTAGTATGATTTGCGGCACGACCGAGTTGACGGCGCTATAGAAAATCCAGCCCTCAACCGCGAAGGCGAAGACTGAGTACGCAAAGTTGGCATTCTGCTGGAAGAAGATGTGTGCCAATAGACCATCGGATCTGCCCTTCCACTCTAAGAGGAAAAATAGTCAGTTTTAGATGCGAAACGACAAGACTGTCTGGAGGACAAGTAAGCACTTGCCATAGCCTGCGAATACCACCAACAACACAAGCCCTAGACTCAAAGGGACGGCAACATGTGTGTTTGACCACGCATAAGCACCGCCCGCCCAATCAAGCGCAAGCAACAGCAGAGTGGCACTGCTGATGAACAGACTAGAGCCTATCGGATCGCAGGCCCAGATATACTCTTTGACAGATGTCTTGGGCTTTTGATTGCCCTGCTTTGACGGAAAATAAAACAACAGTAAACCGAGCGTGGTGATGCCATGGAAAGCGGCTTGTATCCAGAAGATGTATCGCCACCCGGCTGCGTTGACATTGGTCACAGCACCAGCGCCGAGGGAACCAATCCTAATGATTTTCAGTTAGTCACTTTAGGGTCCAGAAGATCAGAGAAAGTGCAGTGCGCTCATGATTCCCACGTACAATCCACCTAGAGAACCCCCAATGAATGCAAATCCATTCGCAAGTGCACGAAATTTCAAAGGTAGAATCTCAGAGGGGATAGCCTGTACGATGGAGATAGTAGACAGTGTAGTGCCTATCAGTACGCCTCCGCCGATCAATATCGGCATCGACTTGGCGGTGGCTGACACAACAGCCCCGACAAACGCAATGAGTGGCGGAATAGCTGCGAGGTATTTTCTATCTAGTACGTCTGAGAGCCGACCGACGATGGGAGAGAGGACACTTTGGATCAAGAGGGGGCCCTATGCGGCTAGCTATCAGCGTCGTAGACATTATACAGGTTACAGGATTAGGTTTGGGAAAACGGTAGAGAGAGAGGAAGTGGAAACTTACTTGTATGATCCATCCCGCGAGCGGCGCATCGCCTAGATCTCGGACAATGAAAGCGATTACAGATCCAGCTGCCACAACGACGAAAACCTGGGCCAAAATGCTGAATCGTGGTAAGCAAGCTTCCACAAAACAAGCGTGAATGAGGAATGCCTTGGCTCACGCAAAGCAAGTTATAAACACTACGAGCTGTGTTTCTGTCAGTCGGCCCCTGAATGCTCACGATTGCTTCAAAAGAATGCTCGTACCCAAGATCTCCAGCCCAGGTGAACGTGGTATGCGTCCTCTCCAGCTTCCTGTTGGATTGATACGAGTCCTCGATCTTCAACTTCAGCCTTTTCAGTCTTCTCAGATGCTGATTGCGTAACGGGTTTCTCCATCTTGTCGGTCATTTCTACTCCGAACAACGTTGTAGTCAGAACAATATGCGAACTTGCTCGGTACCAGACCTCTGGAAACGGTGAGGAAACATAACTATGGGCTTGATTATCTATATTAATTTATTTCACTGGCCGTCTACCACATCCCGTTGGGGAAGAGATGGGGTCCTGCGGGGAACCCCGAGACGGCAGTTCGAGAGCTTCACCGAATGCAAGCGAAAGGGTAGGTATACTCAGTATGATGGACCTCTAGGTATATAATGCGCCTCATATAGTGCGGGGAGATGGGGATGGAGGGTAGATCGATGCCCGAGTCTGTCTTGGCTTTCTGGGGTAACCGGCTCGTCGTTTTGGGCGATATATTACAACTCGCTGCTTTGGCACCGTAAAGCACCTAGTATCAAGAAATTGGGTACCAAGAATAACCTGTTGCAGCGTTTGTGCGAAAGATTGATGATTTTTTTTCTTTTTCGCCTCTTGTTGCTCGCCAAAATTAAATGGCGGAGTTGCACTGAGATGATTAGACTACTTATACCACTCTCATGCACGGTGATATAAAAAGAGCCCCGAGGTCCTTTCCGATACGTCGGCGAAAGGGGCAAATCATATGGCGAGTAGGAGTTTACTGTATCACACATTCTTGCTATCTAAGCTTTTCTTCTGCTACAACATTAACACCTTATCTTGTTACAGATCAAGTAGTAATAAGCTTGAACTTTGATACCTCACTACTACTCTAAGCTGGTATTAGTGAACGCACGAATTAAGCTCACTTTTTGCTTCCCAAATTTTCAATTACATTGAATGCCCAAACTAGCTTTAAAATCTAATTTGTTGGTGGTCATCTGCAGGGGCGACTGGCCGCTCTATCTATTGGCCCTTTACAGCAGAGCAGCCCAGCCATCAAGGCTCACCAGCTGAGCAAATCATAACTTCCCGTCATCTGTCATATTCCTCTTCTAACGCCTGAACAATTCGCCTGATGCACATGGCAACTAGGTATCTGTCTTTTCCGAAGCCCCGTCTCATTTGTGCAAACTTGAACCGCGGAGCTTGTGTTCAAAACCCTCCCTATGTTGGAGGAGCCAAACCGTCAGGCGTATATCTATGTTGGCTTTGATTCTATTCGCGAAAGGAGAAAGACGCGCAATATAGAATAATTTGCTCAGATGCATGATTTGCCTGAACTAAAAGTACTCAAATTTTAAACAGTATCCCAAAAGGGCCGCATAACCCAGATGAACAATGGTACTATGAAATCATGTTTACTGCCAAGAGTAGGAGAGTAGCGCAAGTGCCCCTGAAAGGGCCAGTGTCAAGATTATGAGAGGTTGACTCTGGCTGAGGCCCGATGCTGAGCTGGGCTTGTCGTCTGATCCATCACCAGAAGAGTTGCCGTCGTCAGTGATAGGAGCAAGGCTTGCATTGACTGCAGGGCTCAATAAATCACTGACGAAGTCGGGCTCCCTCCAAGCAGAACCATCGTGCGACAACAGTCCCCTACACGTACATTAGCAACTACCGATTGTGTGAAGGTAATGATACTGAAACACTCACCAATTCTCGTCATAATCTTGGGTGCCCTCGCGCAGGTAGTAGGAGCCTCCCAATGCCCATATCATCCACCCCGCATGCTGTGAAGGGAAATAGTCCAATAAGCAAGAGGCATACGAATTAGTCGCGGTTGACTCGTTCTGGGGAAATCCAAACTCGGTCACAACTAATGGGAATTGGTTGGTCGCGCTGTCGGATAGAGTTTGGAACCCCTCGTCAAACAGCTTGTCCGTCGTAACAGTGCAGTTGCTTGAAGGTGTGCCTAGGATGTTGTCGTACACGTGCAGCTCGAGGACCAGCTTATTGTCGCCGTATCCGCTGAAGTCGTCTCGATTGAACGTTGCGGTTCCGGGCTCTAGAGCCGAGCCTTGGACGACGGCAGTGAGGTTCTTGTCTGAGTCCAGGCCAGAGAGGAAGATCAGCACGTCCTCATTGGTGGAATGAATAGCTTCAGCGCCCTGCTGGACATATTTATACCAGTCCTCCCACGTGTATGTGCTATCGATCTGCGTATCATTCAGAGATAGCCTTAGCTCATTTCGTAAAGACATAGACATCAGGTTTGGCCATGCTTTGCCCTGTTACGTATCAGTGGTGATGCATTGCGGCGGAGCGGGTTTATGCTGACATGACGGGCCATGAAAGTCAATCCTCGCTCCCAATTGTCCACGTTGAAAAAAGTATCATTCCACCAGGAATTACCATCGAAAGGACTGCAACACCAGCCTGCTTTGGATATATGGTTGTCAAGATGGACGTATATTTCTTGCTTGGCACATTCCGCAGCAACAGCGTCGAACACCTATGTCGGTCACTTCAGCTTAGTCGCTATATAGTAGGGGCATCTACCCAAGGCATACAAACCTCTAGTCTGGTTGTATTAGATCCAAACGAAGGGTTGTTGGCGATGACTTTGTTGTATATGGCCGTACCATCCTCCTGTCCTAGCGCATCGGTAAAGGCCTTCTGTATCGGAATGTCTTCATTTCCATTGTCATACCACTGGTCAATCATCTCGGTCGCGTACGTCAGGCGAATGACATTCATGCCCAGACTTTTGATCTTTGATACCAGTGCTTCAATCGACTGATATTGAAGTCCTTCCGGGATCATGGCTTCCAGGGACCCAGGCCAATTGACGCCGACATATGTGATCTTGGCACCGCTCGCGTCGGTGATCCATCGCCCTGAAGTGACAAACGGGCCGTTCGGCCAAGATGCTCGGGGGCCTATTTCCGCGGCTAACGAGAGTGCAAATAACGAACTCACGACAGCTAGCCAGCGGGCCAGCCGTTGGAAATGTCCAACTCTTTCCATCTTGAAGTGATTCTGGGACTTTCAAGAGGATCTAGAAATCCGTTAGAGTGGCGAGTGGATAGGGTCTCGAGATGAAATACCGACGGCAGTGTTTCAGCTCTGCAGATCCGTGGCTGTGCCTCGTATTTTTAGTGGCGACGCGGTAGGACCGCAGCGCTGACAACCCCACATACAGTCGAATACGAGTGTTGCTAGATACAGCAGGGACTCAATGTAGTTCGCTGATTCTCAACTCTGGCTGATCAATTTCATAAATATTTTATAAAGCAAGTGAAAGTGAGACTAGCGATGAGTTTTCAGTCTGAAGATAGACATATACCTCTACATGTCTTAGCAAGCTGTGGTTGGTTGACTACTAACTTCTTCTAAGGTTGCCACTGTTTTAGTTGCTGACAAGTAAATTCTAAACTTATGCACTGTCGAAAAATTTCGACTGCGCTTCACCAAAATCACATTTTCTTTAAGGTTTCCAACAGACCTTCAGATTGAAGTCTCTCGATCAGATAATTCATTCCTTACCCTGGATTTAAAAGCATCGACTTTTGTAACGCTCTGCTACCTATTGCTAGCATTTTATCAGCAGCATACCTGTCTGGTCAACGCCCCAACGCGTTCTACAGTGCAGCGTACCCGAGGGATCGGGTTCCTCAGCAACCTTCAAAGCGCTAATATCATGATCGAATAACATCAGTTCTTCAATCAAATGAGACAAACAAAGGTACTGAACCTTTTGTATTGTATCAACTTTTAATGAACAATTTTCCATCATTAGTGTATATCCTTACCCGTCAGCACTCTTAACCCATGTGAAAGCGAAGCAGCACCCAGGACCCCCACGGGTTTCAAGGGCGCTGATTTCATTTAGCTCATAGGCGATATGAAAGATACTACGCGGTGTATTGGAGTCTACTTATACGATGGAGACCGGTTAACGCGCTGTCGTGTGCTCATGAATATGCTAGCGGTCAGAGTCTACTTAAGAGCTCCACAATCTTCACCATTTACGTGCATCAGCAATATCATTCACAAGTATGGCCGGCAACTATAAAATACTTTCATGTGCTTGTGAGCTTTACTGCTCACAGTGAGTTTATGAATGCAGCTGTCTAGGTAAGCTCAATTAGTTTTTCTCGTTTCCAACTTTCACGTCAATCTCTGAATGCAATGCTAGTTCAGCCACTGATTGATGAAGGTACCAGACTAACCTCGGAAATACTATTTCTCATTGCTGGAGGGCAATGCGAACCGATTGAGGTCCGGGCGGATATTCGGTCTGCGATCTGAAGTGGGCGAGAATAACCGTTGAAACCCCAACGACGAAGCAGGCCGCGATGAACGCCCCCGACGGCAGAATTACGAAACCCGCCAACAACAATGGCCCCGAGCAAATTCGGATGTATGTAAAGTCGTAAGTGACATGGCGAAGCAGAATCGTCGCTCTTTATGCAGGAGCATGATGAGCGATAGCACAACACTACGGGTTTCTAGATGACCACTCAACAGTTTCAGGAACAATTATATTCCAAATATCTCATTTTATCACTGACCTGAGTTGAACGAACTACACAGTCTTCTCTCACAGAACCACCGTAAGGTACCGCTAGGAAATATGTGACTACCTAAGTGTAGAAGGAACTGGACCGACTTCAGCGAACCTACCAGCAGGAGGCAATTACAGGCGAAAAGCATTTTTCAAGTAAAAGTAAGAGTAATAGAGTAGGCACTTAGCTAGCAGACGGACGTTCACCCAATATTCATCTCCAGCACAACTACATATTTTCTAGCATCCAGAATCTTTGCTCACAGTTAACTATCCAATTATCCACCCGGCCGAGTACTTGAAAACCATTGTCTCTTGTTCTAGAGTTGAATATATGTACTACGGCGAGTCCAAGGTCCTTATCAAAGCTGTCTATCCTATGCACTGCATGTGCTGACTTACATCCCTAGCTTTTCGATTATATCATAGACGAGCACCTCAGTCTCAACTCGTGCCCCAAAAGCAGCACAGAGACCGATACCGCAAGCCGACAAATTGTACACAGCCCAGCCGAGATTTCTACCAATTGAGTCGTGGTGAGCTTCGGCAATCTGCCCATCCAATGCCGTCGCATGATTTTCGACGCCATGATCGATCAAACTCCCTGATACTGGGAAAGAACGGCGCAGCTCAGCGCATGGTGGCGCCTGGCGGAGAAAAAGAGTCATTGCCTTGACAATCGGGCCCAACCGTTCAAGGTCCTGTCGCTACTGACCAGAGTCACACCACCACGTCCGCTTGACGTTCCAACACATGCCTCTCTCTCAGTTCGGCAGCGCTTTCAGAACGCCAAAAGGCTAGACAACGGTGATATCTCGAGCGAACACGCCGAAAGGGCTACGGGTCTAAGACGGCTGGAACGCCTCAAAGTCAATAAGGATAACAGAAGAACAATGGAAAACGTGGTTAACGCCAAAGTTGATGTAATGCACGTCTATAACCCCCTACCGGATCGGCATCGGTTCCACACATTCCGCCCTGGTTGGGCCGCATTGAAAACGTGTTTCTCACCATTGAAGACTCCAAAGCCTTTTTCGACCGTCTTATACTAGACCCTAGCGAGCTCCCTCACTGAAAAACATATATTTCTACTACTTTATGTCGAATTTTCACTCACGAAATCGCCCTGCGGGTTTTGCGTTTAGAGAGGCCGAGCGATGGCATCTGGTTGCTCAACAAATATGATATGAGGAGATGGTTACATGCTCGCGACATGATGCGCCTCATAATTCAACAACGGCAATTGACTTGCACATTTACCGTAATGCGGGAACCTCTGAGGAGAAAGCCCAACAAGCTGTACGTGTTCTCTGTCGCAACAGATACGGGTGATGAACATGGACATGAATGATGTGGCCAATACTTGAACAACGGCCATTGACTTGCATATTTCTCATAAAGCTGAGAATCTCAGTGGGAGCGCGCAACAAGCTGTATGTGTTTCTCGTCTCCCGGTTTCGGGAGAATTCACACAAGAGACCCTTCTTCATCACAAATTCGATACTATTATTAATAGCTTATACTATAGTGGACGCTGCTTAGCTGGTGACCAAGAGTCGCGACGACGATACGAATTATGACTTGCTAACAAAAGATTATTTGTTCAAATGATCCTGCAATAGATGAATAGAAGACACATACATGCGAGAGGGGGGGGGGGGGGGGGGGGGGGGGTAAAAAAAAAAAAAAAAAAACACAACAAAACCCAAAAACAGGGGGGAGATAGAAAATTAGGGAGCAATAGGTAATT
>MU389416.1:118976-188608 GCA_022578775.1 Xylaria venustula | reverse complement strand
ACCCCCCACCCCCCCCCCCCCCCCCCCCCCCCCCCCCCCCCCCCCCCCCCCCCCCCCCCCCCCCCCAAAGGCTATCTCGCCCCTTATCCTTGACTAAATCACATATACATCGGTAATTGGCTAACACGAACGAATTTATGCAGATGGTGTCAGTGAGATAACGGGTCCTGGCTACAAGGAAGACCGCAACGTAATCGCAACACTCTTCGACCCATTCGACATCTACGGAATGATCAAGGGGAGGGACAAAACCACCAGGTTCTGGGACGAACAGGACGAGCCGGCCGAGTCGAGCTCCAGTCACAAGATGTTACCAGTCTCCGGGGCTGGAAGAGCTGAGAATCTACGTGTATGAGCAGAGCGGAAGGAGTTAATGCGATGGGGGGTTTACATGGACATTCAAGGCATGAGAGAACAGCGAAGAAACAAATTTAAGTTGAGTGTTTTGTCCGGCGGAAAGGTTCAGGTGTCCATGAGGCTTCTTGATTAGAACGGCAATGGTTGATACCCGAGTTTCATTTTTTATTAATCTACTAGCTTTTTCCTTCTCGCCTGTTGTTTTTGCCTTGTTAGAGTGTGTAGATGTACCTATATTGTAATTATGGTTGATTATGTATCAGTACCCGAAGTAGAACAAAATAATCCTTCGTATTTCAACTTCACTTGCTCCCTCTGCGTACCCATCTGCTAGATAGGTAGGACGATAGCAGTATCCGAGATACACCTCCCTCAACCACGAATACAAAACAGAAACAATTAATAGAAACTATAGTCGCCGAGGTGGGAGAGAAACGTTTCGAAGGGGTGTGTCCAAGTTTAGTCTTGGTTGTACTTCGGTATATTTTCTGGCGCAGTAAAGAATGATAAGTAATACGGTATCCTCCAGCAAAGCCATGCGACTTAATGAGTGACAATCTTGGGTAAAGAGCTGGATATATGGAGACATAAATGGCATGCAGTCTTGTGCATTGGACAGTCCAGGAGAAAGGTATTACAGCTCGCCAGGGCCTGAATTTGTTAAGAAGAAGCACGACGAGCAAGCTGTGCATTGGAGTAATAGACAAGTAACAGAGTTATCTATTATGACGGGCCAACAGGGCCTTCATCCCATCTCGCCAAAAGACTCACATGATTTGATTATTATTGGGTACAGATCCCATATTTCCCGAAGGATTTCGATCGGATGGCGCAGCAGGATGGCATTGGCAGATCTATTGGTGAAGGAGGACACCTGACGGCATTCATTGATACCATCCGGACAGGGTGTCGTGGGTGATTTCATTGGCCAGTAGATAGATCGAAAATATACCCCAGGGATTACGCGCTGAAAACCAAATGTTGAATGATATGCGCAAAAGCACTACAAGTTACAACGAATCGTGTAAGATGCTTGTTGACCCCAGGTCCAGGTGACAACTCCCGGACGCTTAGAACTGGAGAACTTGCCGTATTTGACTGAAATATGAATCTTATGAGGGTAGGATGTAATACTCCTTGTTTAACCCTATACGGTAGACTAATAATTATACCTAAAGCTGCTTCTCGACTTTGTCCTCTAAACCGCCATCGTTATGTTGGTATTTGGGAGGCCAATTCCGGTATAACCACGAAGACTGCCCATATAGCGATAGAAAGACTCACTCGTAATCAAATAACCCATGGAAAGTCTGGCAAGTGCAATCGAATTTCCCGACACTTAGACTTGCAGAATTTGGGTTTACTTGTAGTCATATGGATGAGAAGAAAAAACTAAATCTGGACTTAGCCGATTCCTGCACAGGATCAATGGCTTCCGGTATTGAGATCAAAACATGCTCAAGTACGACGATTTAGCTGGCGTGGCTTGTAGAAACGGCTGTTATATTTGGAGGACTGGACATATTTCTTTCCATGCGAAGTTTCAGGATGGGAGGTACGCCTGAAACTCAGAGATTCTACCGTGCCGAATATAGAGGGAACACAAAGTGAGAACAGATCGAATGAAACTGCGACTCATTAGAGAGCGACAGGTCACTCTGGTACTAGCCGGCATCTATTTACAGCAAGGTGGATAGACAGGTGAGAGCAGTAGTCATTCTTGAACTTTGTATCCAAGTTGTGCGAAGCGGGTATTTAATTGAGATAGGACAATGCCGCATCGATTACCATTTGTACATGACTTTTGCTTCGAGCTGTTTGTTGAACTCGGCATCACAGCCGAGATAGTGCAGTGCAGAGGCTCATGGGTGTTCAACACTAGACTTGAAGCGGGCGGGTCCACATGGTTTTCGTATGTATAAGTATGTGAGGAGTGGAACACAAAATGACAGCTTCGCCATAGTGTGAGAATCCCCAATTAGAAATAGAAATAGAAAGCAGCGCCGCTCGCTTCTCATTCCACCATTGATGTTGACACTCCACACCATCTGGGGAGGGGGAGAAGTGATGAGGAGGAATACTCCGGAATCCCCAAGGCTCAGGCCGGTAATCAATAAGAAAAAAAAAAAAAGAAAACTTCGAAAGTTAGGAAGAAGGTTCTTACATGGCAAATACCAGAAAAAAAAAGAATGGCATAGTTTGATCCCTTGTCATCGGTCCCGACGTGGAGCAGCCACCTGCCGAAGGAATAGAGCCATTGAACGCGGATCGTGTACATATATGATATGGCACGCTAACATTCGCAAATAAGAAGAATGACGGTTCTAGATAATCATGTCATCATAAACGTAATAAAGTGCCCAGAGCAACGGTTTTTGATGATGATGGACAATGGGATTAAGAGGCAGAGCTTATCGAAATGCTGATGCTGTGTTATGATTTGTATAAATACTTATACTTATACGTGGCTGTGCTCGACCGTTTGTTGCTATTTTGGCAATAGAAGTATACACTGCTTACTTGGATTCTGCTTGGATACTAAAACTACTGATAAATGAGTAGCAGCAGCCAACTTGGATGCACATCACACCGTTTGTTGGTTTACAATTTAATGATAGCGTGGCTAAGAGCACAAGTAGGTAGGTAGTTATGCCTCGGCGATACTGCATCATGAAGAAATGCCGATACGGTCTCTTGGGTAGCCTCCCTAGCCCTCTTATGGTAGGTGCACTTGTGAATAATAATTCATGTGGCCAAACTAGTGTATGTTAGTTAGTTGATCCTCGATATTCCCCTGGAAAATGGCTGTCATTGCTAGTTCGTACACAGGCGAGACAGGTACACCATCTGAAGCTGTAGGCACTATGTACGTATTAGGTCAGCTACCTACCACGCGTGTAAGTTAGACTAATAATTATACCTATGCGTACGCTAGTATAGACAACTAACTAATAGAAACCAACAGACATCATAGTGCTGTTGGTAATTCATCTTAACCGCGAGACAGGATTTGTAAACATGTTAGGGGCTGCGTACATGAGGCGAGAGCAAGGGGACCATGGGATGAGGGATGAAAGGATGTACTGTGTATGTGATTTGCGACCCCACCGTTTAAATCTCTCCGTTCGAAAGTACTTGCAGTGGGATACCCAGCAACCCCATGGACGACTGCCGAGACTCCTCGGATGTTTCGTTGGTTGTTTCGTTGACCCCTACACTAGTGTACAAGTCGAAATCGGATAGTATGGCCGGTCAACCTGCCTTGTAAGTTTAGTTATGTAGGTAGGTAAGTACGTAGTTAACATACTACTTAAGTACTGGAAAGATTTCTTCTACCTGGAGAAAGTGTACAAGTATGTAAGTAAGTGACTGTATTATTTTGCCGGGACATCCTTCGTTCCTAACGGCGGCTAACGGTGCAAAAGAGGCGGAATTAAAGGTCTGCACCGCATTCCAACATGCTACCCGTATATGTGTTAGCGTGTGCTGCATTTAGCTCCCGGCAAGATTGGTGCATGATGTACGCCACTTCTCAGTGGGTTTAGAGCAAACGGCGTGCCCGGTACCTGGGTTGGATAACTGTCATAGTAGTACGTAGAGGTACCTATCCATACTTTGAGTGTATGTTCACACTGTATCTACACGCCTGATATACGAAGATAATGTGTTGTAAATACGGTGCCAGGTACTCTACAGCCTCGACAGCCTACCCGTATTCGGCCTAGATCAGGGACCCTTGTGCTGGAGAGCGCGACGGTTGTAGCAGGTGCTGCAACAACGGAAACCATTCCAACTATTATAACTCTAGACTTTCCCGCTCAGATGTAGTGGTGGCAAGGTAAGGTAGTTTCTCTCGAGGGGCTGAAACTGCTCAGCTCTCATGATTGGCCTAATGACATCGAGGCACTCTCAATACGTACAGTAGCACCGGATACTGCTGCATTGGAGATAGCGCACACCATTGTCACTACCTTACTGCCACCGATACTACTGCTGCTACCACTGATTGCTACAATACCATTATTATTTTTATTACCTTTATTACCCCCTACCTATTATCATTCATGGAATACTCGTTATAGGTAGCTGATTCTTTCCCCCGACCCTTGCTCTGCCGAGAACTTGACCATCCTTCCACCTCCAACCCAAGCATCAGAGAAAACAGAAACACCGGAAACTGCGAGGTTATCACCATGACAATGCATCAGGAGCCTGCGCGCGGGCAGAGGCCGATTCAGAACGAGCGGAACTCGCTGGGTAAACCGCAGCTGTTCGTCCAGCTGAGCTGGGGCGTGTCGTGGTCCGACCGCCACATCCCGCGCACACACACCGTCAGCTACACGTCTAAGCATCTCAAGACCGCCCGGAATTCGGGCCTCTTTCCTCGCCAGGAGACCGCCGCTCAGCATCACCGCCGCCCGGACTCGGCCCCGCGACAGCACCGTGGAGAGCGCCACGCCCATCGTGACCCCGAACGCCCGCGTGGCCGGCCCAGCCAATCGCGGGCCCGCCACCCCGCCACTCTATCACCGCCGAGAGATCCCAGGTCGGATTCGCGCCGGGCTCACAACGAGCGTGGAAGCTCGGCACCCCCCGTCGTCCACGATGGCCTGTGGCACGATGATGAAGGCGGCCCCTCCGCCACTCTCTTCCCCCGCCCAGCCCGGACGGCCGCGAGGAATGCGCCCCATGTCGGCAAAGCCCTGCCCAGCAACCCGGCACGCTTCCGCCTAGGTGAGGATGGCCTTCCGTGGTCGGCAGCAGCCTGGCCATACGACCCGGACGGTGACGACGACGACGATGAGCCACCCTTCGCCAATCATCCGACCACCCTGCCTCTGTCGCCGCCAAACCGGCGCCACAGTGAGGATCCGCAGCGGGTCAAGGACCTGGAGTCGCTATCGTCGGCCATGGTGACGGTGGACAATGGCTTCGAGAACCAGTGGTGGAATCAGGGCGAACGAGAGTCTATTGCTTGGCTTCCACCTGTTTCTGTCGACGATGAGGAGCGTCCGATGAGCATGGCTGATGCCGTCTTGCTCGCCGCTGCCGAGCCACCGTCGGGTGTGGAGACGTACAGCCCCATCAGCGAAAGCCTGCGCGACCAAAGCTTGCGCGACTTGGTTTCGCCTCTCTCCGACGCCAGTCCGAACTTCAACACGATACATCCTCTGCAGAGGTCTAGTTCGACACGGTCAGATGAGCTCTGGATGGGAAGCTAAGGAACGGATGGAATCTTTCATATCGACCAAACTATTTTGCATTGACATACATAATCTACTCGGCGTTGCATGGCAAATCATTCTACATTTGGACAGGCACAGGGACAAGAGGGACGGGGACGGACTGGCATGAAGGTACTAAGGATAGTGATTTACAGCGACCGACATCGGTAAAATTGTGAATCAATATGTACACACCTGTTCTCTCTCATCAAGGAATGGCCATTCACGGGAACGTAGTCTTGGTCTGTTTCTTCTGGCGAGGTTCGTAGATGAATGGGTAAAATAATTCAAACTAGCAATGAACGGCGAGTATGGTCTCCGAAGAGTTGTACTTCTCTCTCTGCAGTAGCCCAAACCTATGAAATCTTCGCATCAGAAAAATGACAGATGTGAATACGTTCCTGCGTTGCGGGTCACAAGATACCGCCTCCCGTCTCCTTGATCACTTAATTTCCCCTGTCTCGCACTTTTTGATCTCTTTTCACCTTAACTCTTCATTCCAGCGGGAGGATTCCTAAAAAGACATCCACTGGGATATCAGATCCACTGGCAATGATCTGTCATATCCTAGACGCTCATCTATCAGTAAATGTGAGGCACAGTCCCGAGCGAGACGCTCGAAGGTCGGATATTTCATCTCACATCACAGCTGGGACAATTGAATCTGCATAGTAACCCCACTAAACGTCGTGAGGGGAGCCAACCGCCCCTCGTCCCATCTTCAGCCGTTGTTGTTTCAAGGGTTCGTCTCTTTGAAACAAACATCGCGGCATACTTACATACATACATGTCGTGCAGATAACCCAGGAAACCCATACCTCTATTACCTGCCCGTTCACAACGCCGTGTGCTTTGTACATACACATACCTATACCTATACGGTATACTACCCGGTCGAGCGCTTAGAGCTGTGGCTACTACCAACAGTATACCTAGTAGATTCTTACCTGCATGCCCCTTTTCCCCGCGCCAGCTGCTGCTCACGCCAAGAATCAAGGATAAAGGCTACCTACCTACCTAACGAATGCAAGATCGAGCGTCTAACGGCTGCCGGCAGATTCCTCTCTCATCGGCGACCGGAACTAAGTAGACCTCGGCCGAGGCTTGGTAAAGTCCGTTGGGAACAACTTCATGATGGCTTGTTACCACAGGTCGACAGGAGAGTCTCATTGAATACTACTTCCCAGTGGCAGTGTTCTGCTGGTTTTTTGTGCCGAGTCCCGATTCAATTACACAAGCCAACATCTCAGGTATGTAACCAGAAGGACTGTCGCCGCGCTGATATCGAAGGAGCTCTTAGAGATCAAACGAGCTCACCGGCATGCTTTCTAACTCCACGGGAAATGGGCCGATGGTTATAGCTACTCTTGGAGTAAAGCGGGAGAATAAGCTCGGTTCATGGGTACGACGTCTTAGATCCTTCCAACTTATCAGGCTATTCCAGGAGTCAAGAGAAGACCGTCTAGCCGAGCACTGTATCGAACTGCGAGTCTCCCGATCGATTTGCCCTATATGGTTTCAACTGGTGTTACTGATCGTATCTAGATAGGCATTTACCCTATAACATATGAGTGATAGTATAGTAGGTGTGTCGAGAAAAGCCCCGGCATCAAGTGATCAACCTCGACGGTAGCTGCGCTTCATATTCTGGGGGCTTTTATCCGTGTTTATTGATATAGTCATGTGATTGGGGAGATGATGACCCAAATACGTTCAGAGACGGCTCGTCCAAGATGTGTACACATTCGACAAGGACACAAATAAGATATAGATTTGGAAGGCAACGCCAATCCGCACGGTCGCTTTAAATAGTAATGGTCGCCGTACAATACTCTTCAGACATGTTATTGTACACGAAATGTTGAGATCATGTTCCATGAACATCGCTTCCGACATTCCTCTGACCTTTGCACCGTGAACCTATCCTGGTAGGAATCACACATGTTCCCGGGTATCCTAGGATCGTCCCTGTCGTCTTTCTCTAGTGATATCTTTACACGCAAGGGAGCGAGAGAAGCCAATGGTGCAACGCCCAGACAGTTTCTCTACCTATCTCCTCCTCATGTTCTCTCTGCGCAGCCATGTGTCCCTACGAGCGAGTTAGTAAGTATCCAATGAAGAAGAGAGCCGCGGTATGTGAGCATACAATGATAGCAGCAGATGAATGAAATCCATCACGGGCCGTAGTGCTAAATTGCCATCTAACACAGCGCATCTGAACCCAAGACGGGCCCACTCTGGCTTTTACTTCTTTCACCCTTGATACTTTCGGAATCAATCATGAACCGGGCCTCATGCAGACTCCTCTCCGACCTTCTCCTTCTTACTATCGGCCTGCCGAGCACCTACGATCCTCTTCTGGTCCGCCGTCGAGAACATCGAGGTACCTTGCTGCAACGACTTGATGAGAATAGGCAGTGCGTCGCCCTTGAAATCATCCGCGCTGCGGATCTTGTCCAGGTCCTCGGCAAATTCCTTGGTGGACTGTTGCAGGTAGTAAGAGGTGAAATCCGCTGCTGCCGCTGTGGTCGTCTTGTCTTTGCCTGCCATGTTGCTGATGCGACTCGGTTCAAATCTCGTAACTCAATTTATGTGTTGCTTGTGTGGAGGTTGAGGTTATTACTGATGTGATACTCTGAGTGCATGTATATGTGAGTGTCGCCCGGTTTTGATTGTTTTCAGCTATGATATCTCGATTGGGAGTCAAAGGTCTGAGTTGGAGGACATTTAGCATGGTAGAACAAACAATTCAATGGTCTGCCCATTGGAGCTAGTGTTGCCAAATGGCTAGCTGTAGTGCAGGTCTTAGTATTTGATAAGCGCAGTATGAGCTCATACCAAGCAGTAAGGCATGTTGCCAGAGTGGTTAATGGGTGAGACTTGAATTCTTCAATTTAAGCCATCTCATGACTTCGGTCGCGTAGGTTCAAATCCTGCACATGTCGTATTCCATTTTTTTTTCTTTTCCCGTCATCTTCGTATTATTATCTTTTCTTTCTGAGTATGCTTTATCTGTCTGAAAGAACAAACAATCTATTGCTGAATGGCCTTTGTAGAAATACAGTAGGCACCCATGAACGCACGCGGTTTAAACAGAAGCATAGGGCTTACTTACCTCTACATCTAATATTCTTCATATGTTAATCTTATGTTAAACTCAAAAAAAGTTTACTGTTTGCGGTTAGGAAGCATAATTTTAGAGCATACCTTGGAATCATATAGGGCAATCATAAAATGCGTCGCACATTTCAGATGATCATGTAATGGTATAATGATTACTTCGTTCAATTCCTTCAATGCCCAGTTCCAGTGACCTATATACCTAACCCGCCTCTCCTCATCCCGAGTCCTGTCATGATAATCATATGTCTCCCTAATAATCATATCAAAACCCTCTTCCCCCTCCCCCCAAAAAAGAAACCCTGTGCAATCCGTTTAATGAGAATCGCAAAAAGCAGCCAAACAAGCCATTTCCAAAGGGGTATCATTCGAATGTAAATAAAACGTCATGGTACGTTGATCCATGACCAGGTTGATTTCAGGTTCAAAGCAAACCAGGGTATTTCTTGTATCTGTTTGAATGACCATGTCATCATCAATGCGCCGGTAAGCAGAGTGCATCTCGTGTGTTGAGCCGCTCATCTTATGCAAAGACCGCAACTCCGTGTACGGACACGGTTCACGGCGGTATATCGTTTCTTGTTGCGTGTTCATTTGAGAACTTTTTCTCCGTATTTTTATTAACTCCGCGATCGGAGCTTCCAGTTTTGAGGACGGCTCGACTCCCTGCGCACCGCCCAACCTTTGAAGGCAAGGAGTAGGACAATCCATGCCATGAGAACACCAACCAGTCCCATGGTCACAGTGTAAAAAAACATCGCATCCAGGTCATAATGAATCATACCCGCAACTGTGTCGCCACTCTATACGGTCTGTTAGCACCACCCACTCCGCCAAGTCGGAAAAGGGACCAATCGACTTACGCTAGCCATGAAGATGGTTCCGCCTGCAATTAGGCCGAAGGCCGTTAGCAACTCAGTAGGCGGCCGGGAGGGTAGTACGGAGCGCGGAGGCTTCAGGTAGAGGAGGACATATGTGAAGCCTCGAGCAAATGAGGCGCCCGTTAACAGATTTCCCCATTGTTTATGAACCATGCTCGAGATCATAGTCTGCTGTGTGTGGGAACTCATCATGATACCGAGCAAGAGAATGACCAGAGCTGGAATGGGGTTGATCGAGAACTCATACTGCTTTGGAGGTTCGAGTGCAGCACGCTCTTCATCGTTATAAGCATGACTGGGATGGGACAGTGAAGCTTCAACTGTCGTAGTATTTAACAGATCACGAATGCGGGTAGACTCGATGAGCATCGCAAGCTGCGCATTCGATTAGTATCCATAGCATGTGGTTCTCCAACGTTGTGAACATACCAAACCACCTCCTATGAAGAGGACAGTAATTGAAACATGCTCGAGATCCTGAGAGCTGAACTTGGAATCGCTACTACCCAAGTGTTCGAGGAAGACGTTGGTCGAGCCATAAGTGAAGATGAGGGCACCCTCCACAAATTCAGCGCTTGGTCTCCATTTCTGGGAGCTCTGCTTGGGACGGACATTCCATGCCTAAATTTATGGGTCAGTACGTCACGTCTTCTTGGAACTCGAGGCGAATTCCGACTCACCCAGCCTAGCTCTCCAAAGCTACCAGACCATCGGCCCAACGTTAAAATGCCATACCAGAAGAAAATGCCACCCTTAATCCAATGCGCCAGTCCACTGAAGACCTCATGTCCCTCCTGTAACAAGAATTAGAGAAACCGAGAAAACAGTTCACAGCGAAGATTACTTACAAAGAAGCGGGCGTAAGTAATGAGCCCTGTGCAGAGAGTGATGTACCCCAGAATGAGAATTGTACGGTCCACAAATCCGTAACCAAGCATAATAACTTTCCAAGCTTTATCAGAGATCTTGCCAGCGACCTTGGCAACCCAGGACTGCGCAGCACTCGAAGAATGCATCTCAGCAGGTTTGAAGGCTGAATAATCGTCCTCGTCGTCTTCGTAATGTCTCCGTCGGTCGTCGAGTTCGATAGGCGATTCCTGACCAACCATGGTCGACAGCGAGTTGCTCCGGAGTGACTCTGTGTTGCGCTCCGTTCCCTGACCACTGTCGTTGGATTGGCGATACGGGGAAGAGAACGTGTCACGATTTATACGATGGTGTTCCGCCATAGCCTCTGTCGAGACAGGTATAAATGACTGTTCTTCCCCTTGCCGAAGACTTGGACGAGACGCCTTCCTCATCCTACCAGCAACTCGGCCAACCAGACCGACGAGAACCTGAGCGCCCACAACCCATGTGACGAGCCAGCCTAGCTTATGATGAGCGTTATTTGGATATAAATCTGGCGTATTCGCATTGTACACAATTCCTACTAGAACACCGATCGCGTTGGTGAGAAGGAATAGGAACTGAACAGCGAGAGTATATCGTGATCGCGCGATCGAGAGCATGACAGCTATAGAATTTTGATTAGGAGCAAGCTTCGCAACCGAAAAGTGGGAGCGATGCGCATACCTGTCGGGAGCACGAAAACCCACCCAATGACCATGATGGCAATGTGGGCGTAGATTGCGTTAACATGTTCGGGATGCGCAAAGTACGTCGGGGGATATGAGTCGGGATCAGGTTTGGGGTCCTCGTTGCCCATTCCCTCATGTGCGCCCATATCTTCATGGCCGCCCATGTTCATTGCGTCGTCGTCGCCATGCGCGATGACAGCGGGAAGAGCGCCGGCAATGGCTAGCAAAGCTAGCAACCTTAAGGCTTTCGTGGCGGCTGACGGCATATTGCCCTACTCCAATACCGACCGACTAACAAGCCTACAAAATTGCCTTTTCTCGGCGCCTCTCGGAGATAACTGTGGCTGGACAACAAAGACTGTGAGACTCTGAGCGGAAGCGACCAAAGTCCGAACGCATCAACACATTCCTGTCGGGTTTGAATGCAGCCCGCTGTCCGGATAAACTCTATGCTACCCTGTCTCTTGGAGCTCGCTAGCTTGCGATCTGTGCAACAGACAGGAGGGGGATCAGTTTCTAGCTTGGGCCGAGTCTCGAAGTTCGAAGGAGGCTATTCACACGAGCTGTACTGATAGGATAGCTGTGAGAAGGTTAAGAGTGGGTGACGTCTATTAAGTTTGCGAATTAACAGTATTAAGCACAGTTAAAGTAATTATGTATCCAGGCAGGGTTAGACTGCCTCGGGGTAGGCTAGGCAGGTGGAAGTAATAGCAGCAAGAGTAGGAGATAGTAGTAAGTAGAGGAGACAGAGCATGGCGACATTGGGATAGACAAGGGCGGGCCTCCACCTATATACCGGACATGGGAACTGGAGGTTTTGGTTCAGTAGGCCTTGTTGACTGGCATGATACAGTAGCATTTCGCGATGCATGTGTCGGCATCATCGGAGCTTCTGTGGTTCTCTGTGGTCCTGTTGGGTCGCACGTAGGCGAGGCTCCCGCAGCCTAGTGGTGCCAAGGCTGGCCGGGGGGAAGCTACTACACTACATGTATGTATAAGAAGCTCTCGTGGTTGCTTGTGTGAGTACTTAAGTTGTGTAAGTAGGGTGTCCAGGGATGTGCAGGGCGGCCCTTCAGCATCGGCCGAACGAGCGACGAGCAGTGGCAGCCAGCTCCAGCAGCAGCAGCAGCAGCAGCAGCAGCAGCGCAGGGCCGAGCTGGTGTGGGCCCGGGTGCAGTGGTAGCCTTGTAACTACATAGTAGGTACACTACAGTAACTAGGTCGGTGAAGCGCAGTCGGTGCCGTGGGTTGCCCAGTCAGTCACGTAGCCTGGTAATGTCGGCAGGTAATCCACCATCCGAAGCTTCCGAGCGGCCATGATCAGATTTTTGCAGAATGTGAAAGAAGAATAGCCGGTCTGGGGTCGGTCACCAGACTTTGTGACCACGCACTCCCGCCAAGAAGGAGCTAAGTAAGGAAGGAAAGCCCTTGCGCACAGGCAGGAATGACAGCATCGAACCACCTCACACCGACCCACAGCTGCACGAGCCTACTGTGCCTGCTGTAGGTAGTGTACCGGCAGCTGAGGTAGTGCAGACCAGTGGTGTACATGGGTGCCTGGCTGTCTCTACACATGACAGACAGGTACCCAGCCCTGTAGACTACACTACCGGTATGTGTAAGCGCCCAGCGGCCACATCCGCCTCTGGGCTTGTTCAATGACGATCATCACCGCGACTCAACCCTACCTCTTCTCGCCTCTGTTGTACTACGTAGCTACATAACGGGATACTTGGTGGAGAGAGCGCAATATTTGTCCGCTTTCGGGCTCGCTTGCACCTCCACTTGGGAAACAGTACATTGCACCAGCACTGCACCAGCACTGCACCAGCAAGGATGGAAACCAATGACGGCGTAGCCCACTCTGAACATGGTTACACTACGCAATACACTACATGTTGACGGACAGAACGGAGTTAGAGACGGAGCAATAATATCTTGGCTGTATTGGGTGTACCGGGTGTATGTACAGTATGTGTGCCATGATGGAAATTGGATATGGCGGGTAACTCGATTATCAAGGCTACCTATGGTTTATACCTGATACATACCTACTTGGTAGTACGAACGGATTCTTGATATCCATACCTCATGGAGGGTTATGCAACATTAGATGTGATCAATCCAAGTATGACACGACGTACTACCGGTATTTATCATATGTACGATACCATACCCATCAAGTCATTTGGGGCCGACCTTAGTGTACTTGCATTAAGGGAAAATTTCCTGCAAGAGCAACTTCTTGACTAACCGCTCAGTTGAATTTTCGTGCCAACAAAACCAAACTACATTTAATAGTAGACGTACAGTAGTGAAGTGTACTACCGGTAGCAGGTTGCACTTCCCGCACATTACTAAGCCCGAGATCTACCAAGTAAAGTACCACACAGAATACTTACAGTAGATATGCATGACTCGCGGGCTACACACCCTTTACCGGCGCTTCATTACCGTCCGTCCAGTCTCGGGAAAAGAATTGTATCTACTGGCGCAAACTTGAAGTGTCTACGCATAACAGATTACAGTAGAGCGTCAGAGTTGGCAAGGTACTGGGGTTGTTGTCCATGGGTTAGGTAATACTGTTATATGTATGTAGGGTTTATTAGCGGCTGCCGACCGCTACTATGGAGGTGATGGCGTACAACTGCTACCGGTATGCAGCAAATTCAGGGAACACCGACATCGCTAGACCCTGCACTGATCACTAGGCAATGCTTGATATTGCACAAGTCAACTCGCCTTAATTAATTACTTACCTACCTCGCCTGGTACCTTAAATCTTGCACTACACGACTCACTTACCAATGCTACCACATGACAGACCTGCAGTGTACTAGCATAGCACTATTCGTGGACTGCCGGAGACATGCTTATTTAGTACATAAAGTCTAATACCTACTAAGTACCTCCTCTAAAGCATGTCAAAAGTGGATCTGTCATCCTACGGTGTACTGAATCGATATAGGTGAAGGATCGTAACCAACCTCGCCAACTCTCAATAAAAACAAAAAGCGCCTATTACATTCACACAAAAGGAAATACATAATGCATAAAGATATTTATCACCTCCAGTTTCCAAGTAGTCATTGTGATATACACGTTTTGTACACGTATACGTTACAATACTGAATCAGCTGCGCTAGAGCTACTCATTCATACCGGGTGCAGTCAAAGGATTTCGGGATTTTTTCGTCTTGGCAAAATGGGATTCTTGTAGAGAAAGCCCTCGCTGGACCCAAGTGCTGGTTTTTTCTTCTTTAGTCTAACCTTGCTTAGTGAATGCATGCCATGCAAAAAATTTCCCTGACGGATTTGCGGGAAGCCAAGAAAGAGCGGGCTTCGCAATATGTAAGTCATTCTGACAAATCACGTCAAAGTCCCCAAGTGGAGATAGGTATAGCACCCATTTGTTAATCATACCTCCAAGATTGGCAGGAAAATAAAGCTGAACTGAGGATACTACCGGTATGTCATCGCACGTGTCTAAACAAGGAAAATGCCAGAGAAGGAGAATAAGCAAAATGAAAAGAAATGCCATGGCATATGCACAATACAAAAGAACTTGAATCTTTGACGACGTCAACCCACGGGATGGAATTTGTGCAACCACCTGACAAGACAAAAAATGTCAACATGTCCGGGGTGCCGAAATACCCGCTGGTCGGCGTTTTGCCAGGACCCGAATCACGATCAGCCTGCCAGGCCCCGATCTCGAGATACAGTGGGAATAGTTGCGGATGAGTGGATTTCAGAGCACGCCTAGTCTAAAAACAAAAAGTACTATTGTTCCACTTACACTATACTATGCTTCGGTAGGATTAATCTTGCGTCCTTTTTGTTCCCTTGCCTTTCATTACTATTTGTAGCGTACTAAGTACATGTAATTGGTCTCTATTCCACTAATACCCAATGTCTAATTCGAAGGGTCCTGTGCTAACGCACGTGTAACCATCTTTGATCTACACTACACGTGTAGGGTAAGTACTGTTACACATGGCGCATCTGACGAGTCGTTAAAACCAAGATATAAATAGGACAATGCTTGAGATAAAAAGCCTCGGGATTCCATCGCTTACGTATAAGAGCACGAGCAAGAGAAATAAACGCTCTATTGTAGTTATACCCGTAAACATATATCCCGAGTCTCGGCTGGCTAGCCTCCTGGTTCTATTACCAACCCGCTTGGCTCAGGTTCGGTAGACCATGGTACCTTTCTTCAGCAAAATCATAAGCGAGGCAGGATAGACTCATATCCTGGAGTATGATGATACTGAGCGGTTTACCAGTATGTACACATATACGTAATGAAAAGACATGCTCCGTAGGTGAAGGTCTCAATGTTTCACCGAGGACCACGATGCCAGCCCTGCTTGATCATACGAGATGTTTCAGCGGTCTCCTCATTGTCCTCCAGGCTTAAGTGCTGTGCGTAAATGACGCGCAAACAATATGAGATCTACACAGTAATGGTCTACTACATAACTCGAGGCAATGGATTGCTACTGAAAAAAGAGCAAATCAACGAGACATAAATCATAAGATCTCATGCGATCTTATATGATATCATGCGGTGAGGGATTGAATGCTTGGAAGCTGTACCCCGCTACTGAGTTCAAAGAACGGTGAACCAGGATGAGATCCTTAACTGAACTCGGTGTACTCAATTAGTCTACCCGCCGTAATCCGGGAGCTAGGGATTTCGTGCCGTTGAGTCCCGTAGCCATGATGCGGCAGAGCGCCTGGAAACGACGGCTTGTCTCAATTGAAAGTATTCGCCTCTGGCGAGCATACTATAGCCATCTCACCACGACTCAACTCGTCGGGTAAGATGCTGTAATTTCTGTAAGGCTCATCATGAAGGCGATGGGCGCTACAGAGATGGGCACAACAATCTCATATTTAGCCTGGACTATCGCCAGCGCAAGATTAGCCATGTGGCTTTAGTACTACTATGAATGGCGAAGTAGCCTACAGGTTTGGGTTCGCCTTGAGACGCCACCTATCTCCCTGCTCATGGACGACCTTATCATCAGCCAGGAGTTTCTTAAGGATCTGAACGACGCCGTGTGATGCCGGTACGTGGAGCTCCTCGGGCACATCCGAATAGATGACCTTGACGAGCTCCATGGCAGTCCATCCACCGGCATCCGACGACGACGACGCGTCTTTGGCAGAGCCGAGTGTTTCCACGACTTGCCGCTCTCTCTGATGCCTATGTGATATATACTCGGCAATCTTGGCCGGTGCTTGGGGGACAACGGGCCCGTGGCCGGGGTATGCCCGGCCGGACACGAGCTTCTCCATCTTAGCAAGGCTGTGGAGGTAGATGCCGAGATCCTCGAAGACGGCGGTGCCGTGACCCAGGACGTTGTCGCCGGTGAACAGGGCGTCCTCCTCGCGGAACACAAAGACCATATGATCAGTAGCGTGGCCCGGCGTGTGCACGGCCGTCAGGGTGGCGCCGTCAACATCGAAGACCTGGCCGTTGGCGATGTTGAGCTGGCCGGGGCCGGGCGCATTCTTATAGACGGCGGCGTCGGGCACGAGCTGCAGCAGTTGAGGCACGCCCTGGACGTGGTCGGGATGCCAGTGCGTCAGCAGCGCAGTTTGGACAGTGGCCTTCTCGTCGTCCAGGACCCGCTTCAAGGCGGCCTGCCACGAAGGCTTTCCCTCGCCCGTGTCTACAAGCAAGCGCCTCGGGCCCGTGCCGATGAGATATGTGTTAGTGCCTTGCAGCTGGAACTTGCCGGGATTACCGCCGAGGATGCGGATGCACGCGGGGCTCAGACGCTCGACTTCGGGCAGATGCGCCAGTTGAGAAGCCATCTTCTGGGATGAGATGCCGCTGCGGTTCTTGTTGCCGTGGCAGTGGTGCTGATGCTGATGCTGCTGATGGCAATGCGGCAGCCGAAAGAGTAATGCCAAGCTTGGTGTTCCAAGGTTGCTGCTTATACACTTTGCTGCGGCATACATACAGGCTACAGCTTACATGTTAGGTGATGTGACCTAATATAGGGTGATCTTGCCGAGGTACAAATAAATACTGTAATAGATGATAGATAATAGATAATAGATAATAAATGGACAGATGCCTGCGCTGTCGCAAAAAGATGGCTGTCTTTCGTCTTTCGCTCTTGGCCCCTTGTTCTACTTACTGTCTGCCCCTCATCTCATGTCCTTCTACATTCTGTGATGATGGTTGCATGTGATGATCATTAAGTACGACAGTAAATTCACTGAGAGGTAACTATCTACCTACCTAAAAACCAGAGCTTTACTATATCCATCTGTAAGGTAATTATAAAATGCTTCAACCTGTCATTGTGCGGTGTAACTTTTAGCATACTTCAAATACATTACCGAGGTCTTCTATGACCATCACTGATAAAGATAGGTACCTACCTACCTAGGCTCGCTAGGTAGGTACTTTATTTAGCCCCTGTAATGATGACGGTGGCTGACCCCTGCTCGCCCTGGACTGCTGTCCAGGGACTAACAGTCTAGCGTGTGTCGATAAGAGAGTGGACGGTACCGATAAGGAATTCCAGCACCCTGAATTGCTGGATATGGGCTACGCGCGACAGCTATCTTCTTGAAGTTTAACTGAGTATTAGTGACGATACTTTTGATCTATCTTCAGTTGTTGCCTCCATCTTCACCTCTACGCGATAGTTGAGTTGCTGTGGCTCTCCCCTCGGACCGAGTGCCCCAGACAACATCTTCAACAGCAGCTGTGTCTACCTCTGCGAATGCTTTCCTATTCCAATTGGTTAGAAATCCCATTCATTGCCTTGTAATATGTATATACACTCACATAAATATTTCCATCTACCTGACGGATTTTAAATGCTGACTGATGCCTTTCCATCAACTTTCTAAATAGACCTAAAGCTTGTATTAAGCATCGCATCCATCGCTGTACCTGTATGTCACCTTGACATTTGCGAATCGCTTCTGTCGTATTACTTGACACGACGCCCGACGCCGACGCTGACGAGGACGAGGACAACGACGGTAACGATAACGATAACGAGTACACGGCTTCGGCTTCCATTGCGACACCACTGAACCACCACTTTACTCGCTGCTACTCTGCTTCTCTGCTTCTCTGCTTCTCTGTTTCTCTGTTTCTCTGATACTTCCCCCCCTCCTTCGAGTCGGCAGTGAACATCGCCCCCGCCGTCTTAACGCGTCCGTCGGTCCGTCACCGTTGCTATCCTCTCCGACTCTGAACCGAACTCTTCCGATCAGAACTTCCGAATCAGAACTTCCGAACCTCGGGCAACGCCAGTCTGTCCCTCTACTCTCGGTTGTGAGGTAACCACCTGAACAGCCAGCCAGACGATCGCACATCTTATATCGTACATCACGTCACCGCTATCTCCTCACTTACACCATGGCTGCCCGACCGACTACTCCCGCCTCGCCCAAAAATGTCAAGGTCAATTCGCCTGTACCGGGCACTCCCCTATTCGGCTGTGGTTAGTCCCGTAGAGAAGCTGGCGCTAGTCTATACGTCCTCATGCTAACACCTGTGTAGAGCACGTACAGCTTCTCCTGTCCAACAGTCAAGATGTCACCAATAGCTCCATCCAGTATTTCAAGATGCTGTTAAGGGTCATTTTCGACAAGGATCCCATCATTGCTCAGACCTTCAAGGCCGCCGATGGCCAGGTCAACACAGCTTTGACCTCCAACTACCTCTGCTTACAGTGCTCCGCCATCCTGCCCGAGGAAGAGCGTGCCAAGCATGGAAATAAGAAAAGCCACCGCTTCTGTAACTGCCGCCACCTTCTGTGAGCCCATATACATACAACTGACACGGAATCATTCATAGACGTTGATTCGAGGACTGGCTCGCTCTTCTGTCAGTTTTGTGAAGACTTCGTATGGGATCCCACATTGGAGGATCTCAGGATAAGAAAAATGGGCACGGGTTCGTTTTCGAGTGCGTTCCTCTGTTGTCTACCCCTTTCTTCTGTTACCCCCTTATACCTACCAGAATCTGGAGCCCTTGAATATGTGCCGCGAATGGAAACTGCAGTTTCACTAACTTATACCTTCAAGACCGCAAGAGGAAGCATGACGATATGTTCTCCGACTCGGTGAAAGAGAGTATCAAGGAAGAGCAGAGATATATCTCCACAAACACAATGGCGGCATCATGTCGTGCAGACGGCCTACGTGGGATCTACAACGCCGGCGCCACCTGTTACCAGAACGTTGTGCTTCAGAGTTTCTTGCATAACCCTTTGCTTCGCAATTTTTACCTCGGAGATGGTCATCAGAGCAGTGAATGCCAAATATCGCATTGTCTCAGCTGCGCTATGGATGACATGTTTCAGGATTTCTATGCCCTGGAAACGACTAGCGGCTATACTGCTGCTAATATACTTTCTGGATTCTGGATCTCGGAGAAAAAGGCATTCGAGAACCTGGTAACCACCAAGGAACAAGATGCGCACGAGTTCTTTCAGTTCCTCGCCGAGGAGCTGCACGAGAAGAACGGAGATGGAAAGAAACCTGAGACGGGCAGTGAACACAGCTGCAATTGTATCGTTCACCAGACCTTCTATGGCAAGCTCCAGAATTCGACAACCTGCCAAAACTGCGGTGGCGTAACAAACGCAGTCGAGTCCTTCCTCGACCTGAGCCTGGGTCTCGAAAACCTAGCGCGGAAGAAGAACAAGAAGGAGCCCAAGGGAGAGCCTTCGCTGACGCTGCAAGACTGTCTGGATGAAGAATATGTCAAGTTCGACAAGTGCGAATATCGATGCCGAAATTGCAACTCGTCTCAGCAGGCGCGGAGAGATCATAGTATCAAGCTTCTACCCAACGTTCTTTCGATACAGCTCAAAGTAAGTCTGGTTGCTATGCCCTATATCCTTTCTGTGGTTCTGGGCCGTCATGACCGTCTTACTGACGGGGCCGGTTGGTCCAGAGATTTGAATTTAAGCAAGGCAGTCGTGATCGAGCGGCATCGAAGATTCGAACCAAAGTGCAGTTTCCTCTGCAACTAAATATGCTTCCCTACACTACAAAAGGCCAGGAACCCGGGCGAGAGAGCCAGGAACTAAATCGATCATGCGTCTATGACCTCTTGAGCGTGGTGGAGCATGTCGGTGAGATCGATACGGGTAAGTCACACTCTACCATGCATACGGAATCGGCGGCAACTGAATACGGCACACAGGGCACTACGTATCTTACTGCCGGGTTGGAGATCAGGTAAGTGACCAGAATACATCCTATGCCCTATTACCTCCATGTCCACACATACTGACGATACTATTTAAGTGGTTTTCCTTCAATGACCACAAGGTCGAGCTGGCTAAGAAGTCAGACGTACTAAACAGCCAAGCCTATCTTCTATTCTACATTATCCGCTCACTTGCCTAGTTTGATGCGACGGGTATTCGATGTAGGAAGAGAAATGATTTTCGGGTTTGAAGAAGAAAAAGGGAAACATAAAAATACAATGATTATGCATTTACATGGTGCTTGGTGTTGGCGGAATTCGCGGGGCATTCAACTATGAAAATAGAGGAGCATGAGTTAAATCAAGTGATCGCGTAGCGATTCACAATATCGGCGCCGGGGCGCTTTCCAAGCTATAACTTTGTATTTGTATTGGAAGTATGCAAAGCTACTTACTACCCTGTTTTTTCCGTGGACAGTAGGTTGGACGCGAAAGCAGCTCTCCGAACAATACGTCAATACGTATACCTGATTACAGACTTCTATCAGTGTTCCCACATGTCAATGAACATGAACTTAAGAGTTGTGAGCATGGAGCTGGGTAGATTAGCGTCTATGCCCAGCGCAACACCATGACGGCTTCTTCCCTAGTTACACGTAGAGTGGTCATCCGTTTCTCCAGAGTCTACACATATATCCCAGAGTTTGGCTCATATCCATTGCCGATAAAGTAGATCGAGAAATAGCAGGAGTACGACAATCCCATCTTGCGCATCCTGGATATGAATAATGGCATGCTTAACAGTCTCCACGACGAAGCGTAGATAGGCAGGTGGCCGTGTCAATTCCCTAGGCACCCATCAATCGATTTATTCATTCTTCATCTATCTTTATCTAAATCGCTTGTTCTTCACGTTTTCCTCTCCCATTGCCAAGCACCACACTCGAAATTAGCATAGCACCGAAACTCGTTCTTCAGCCCGCTGTGCACCGGCTCAAAGGTCGTCGTGGCCACGCCCAGCGGCTTGTACAGCCTGTTCACGAGCGTCTCCATGCGCTCGCCTGTGCAGATCATCACGCGGGTGCTGGTGTCTTTGGTGCGTGCGAGCCAACCTATTATCGTCATTGCCACTATTTTATGTTAGTACGAGTTTGTCTCCTTCGGTGAAATCTAAATATGTTGATAGATGATGGGGTTTAGGTATAGTAAGGGGTATAAATTCGGGGTCTAAAAGAAGGAGAAGACTGAGGTGGACGAATTGAAGGGATTTGGGATGACCACTTCTTCTAGGAGAAAGACATGTGGTTGATACTTGACTCACTCTTTGTCTGGCAATCGTCACTCAGGAACGGGGGGTCAACAATGATCCTGTCAACAGCACCTTTTAGGTGTGCTGTGTAGATAGAGAAAACGTCAGTCTATAGACACTCTTCAAACAACCATCCCCTTTGCTCTGAAACCCGTCTTTCTGTCATGGATATATACACCAAGAAGATGAAATGAGCGAGTATCAGAAGAGCAAAAAGTTGCCAATCAGACTGGGCTACACAGGGAAAGATGGATAAGAACCACGTACCGGGAAGCTGGAAGGGCTGTGCAAAGTCATAGAAGACGAACTCAGGGAACACAGCGAAGCGATAGTCGTGCTCGAGCAGGAACGTCTTCGGCTTCGGGCCCGTGTATCCTGCAGCAGCCTGTATGAAGGGCGAGAAAATCAGCGTCGTCCTTATTTACTTTATTTCATCGGTCCCGGAGTATTATTTCTAGACGACCATATTGCAACTTCAGGTATACAACCCACTGACGTCTCCCTTTTTTTTTTTTTCGCTGGACTTCGCTTCCAGTAGAAATGGCCGCACAAGAGAGAGAAAGAAATAGGAGATATATACCGTGATTTTCCTCAGCGCAACAAACACACTCGGCGTAGAGACCACGGCAACAACCGAGTCATCACTCGTGCCATCCAGCAGCTGTCTGGCGAGTAAATCCGCCGTCTCATCCGAATACTATACTCATCATCATCATCTCCTGTCAGTCCAAAACAGTCATATCAGAAAACGAGGAGGAATAAGAAGAGAAAAACTCACCCAAAACTGCGACTCGTTCCAGTCTTCAGTAAAAGTGTGAATCGACAACTCGGCCGGCGCCGAGACATCAACGTCTCCCCGCTTTTGCGTTTCATCTCGCTCTCCGTTTTCATTCCTGTCATCGGCTTCGACCTCGGCCTTGAGTTTCTCGAGTTTCCCCGTCTGTGCATCGCGCTCGGCGTAGAACTCTGTGAGCGCCGCCAGCGCACCCGCCGAGAGCGTTCTATTATGAGTGGACCCGAGAGTCAGTGAATCTGCAGTTAGGAAGAAGGAAAAGAAAATTTTTGGATATTAAAAAGAGAATCCCTTCTTTTCTTCTTATATCTGACTTTATATATGTTTCGAGAAGAAGTAAAATATAAAGCACAAAGAAGAAAAAGCATGAAAATGCTCGTGGTGATACGCGGGATTTATTGATACCGGCAACTTACAAAGACTCTTCCGCGTCGTCAGTCATGGTATAAGCTTATGAATGGAGATTGCCGATTGATTGGAATATCTGCTGGGTGTGGGTTGGAGGTAGTGAGAGAGGGAAGTCTGACCTCTTCTTATCATGGCCCGATCGGGATAAAAGGTTTGCATGTAATTTTGGCGCCGAAAGCTTCAATACATTGTTTATGTGTCGCGCTTTAGTTTTTTGAGTTGCCCTACATTGATTGGATGATACGCTATGTAGTGCACGAATAATTTGAATTGAGTTCGTTCAACACTCATGACCACACAATAAATATTTCATCTCTATTGAGTTCCAACTTAGCCCGTTGAACCACAAAAATGTGTACACCTTTGTCTTGCTTTGCCACGAGCTTCAGCCAGAACATATATAGCCATTAAACATCTATTAAATGTCACTGGAAAGATTGGGCTTTGATTCCTTTCTAGCTGTCCGGCTAGTTAGAACTGGAAAGTCTTTGGAAAAGCTCCCGGCAATACTGTACCCGAGAGAAATCGTCGGTACTTCTAACATGAACTCAGTATCTTCAAGTCAAGGAAACTATTGGTCTAGAGTATATATGTACATTTGTTACATCCAGATCTCCAGTCAGGTTTGGAAGTCTTTTGAGAGCTCCCAATCTATAATTCGTCAGTGACATGAATGTACTTCCGATCCTCTCTCCTCTCCTTCTCCGTTGCTGGAGGGAGGTCGTAGAATGATGAGCTGCGGTATCCTTGCTATCGGCTTGTCAGTCATCTCCATTCTCAGCACCGTATAGAGGTGAGACATACCAGGTAATGATAGGTGTAGTTGCTAATATCGCCAGGTGTGATGCCTAGGTCTGCGAATGTCTTGGCCGTCTCATCGATCTTCTGGTCGATGAATTCCTTCTGCACATCCTCAGCAGATAGCACTGGCCACCACAGCAGACGGTTGAGTAGACCGGCAACAGGTTCTAAGATGGCCTTAGGAACGTTGATATGTCTCCGCTTCTTGAAGATCTCGCGGTCTACCAGTTCAGCGATCTCTTGGGTCGAGTAATTCTTGGGACCATAGAGCTCGAACGTCTGGCCGGCTGTGCTGTCATCGTACAACATGAGCTCGAGGGCATGGCCAACATCGATTGACTAATCACGCATGCGGGTTAGCTTGCTCTCGCCCAACTCCTTCTCTTCACAGGGTGGAGGAAGCCTACGTGAACAGGCCAATATCTCTCCTGCAGATTGTTCGATGTGATAAGGTTGATGGCGCCGGCCAACCGAGTGAGAAGGTTGTCCTCGAAGCCGAATAGGGGCGCGGGTCGCACAATAGTGGTCTCGGGGAAGATGCTCCGGGCAACTTGCTCTCCCCTTCCTTTGGTCGCGAAGAAGGTGGAGGGTGAGTTGGGGTCGGCATTGTAGGAGGAGACGTGGATGTAGCGGTCGACATCATATTTGGCGACAGCCTCGGCAATCCTTTCGGTTCCCTCAACATGCACATCCTCGAGGCTGTAATTCTTAGTGGGATAATTGCGACCGATGAGGTTGTAGACGACGTCGGAATGCCTGACGCTGGCCTCGATGGATTCGGTGTTGTACAGATCGTATTCGATGAAGACGACACGGCCGAGGTCGCCGGTGACCTTGAGATGGCGCTTGGCCATCTCCTCACGGTAGGGGACGATGACCTGGCATCCCTGACGGGCTGTATGCATCAAGACGAGGGGAATCAGCCGTGAGAGCGGGTGAGAGGAATGAACAGGGCGGCCGTACCTAAGCGGTTCACGATGTACCGTCCGAGTTGTCCGGTTGCGCCGAATACAGTTGCAACATGGCCTAGGCAGAGATGTCGTCGTCAGCGTCAATGTATCATCATCGTCTTCATCGTCATCGTCGTCGGTAACATGGGCAAAAACGGCGCATGGTCGAGCGGGTGTTGTAGCATACCTCCCACAGCTGATCTGAAGAGACCCCAGAGTTAGTACCAATTGCATTGGGGCGAGACCTTGGCGGCGGATGCGAGGACAAGGAGATTGAGGAGTCGGGGCATTCGAAGACGGGGGGAACGACTTACCGGCCGCCTTGGATTCGGAGGATGGGCTTGCCGGTGCGCGAGATGGCGAGGTCAGAGACGTGACGGGCTTGGTTGTGCAGGCCGAACGCCAGCTTTCGGCTGGACCGCACAGCGGCTGGAAAGGAGGCCATTCTCGTGGACAAGAATGACGGGAACCTTTCCAATTGCGATGTGTAAAGGGAACGGCGCCGGGTCGGGGCGTGTATGAAGCTTGCTCGCTGTTCGGTGGGTTGAAGCTCTCCTCCAATTGAATGAATGGACTGGAGGTCTGGTTGACAAGCTGCAACTGCCCAAGTGGCTGATCATTGGCTGGCATAGAGCGTCAGCTGTCAAGAGGTGTCTGCCAGAAGCCAGCTCGGCTCTAGTACATACATGTAATTGTACTAATGTACCCGACCAAGGTGAAGAAGGTAGCGGGGCGCTCCCAGGTAAGTGCGCTGGTTAGGTAAGTACTAAACGCACTAACGAGATGGTGGACAGGCTGCACACCAGCCGCGTATAGGCCTGCTTACCTTAGGTAGCCCATCACCCACTAGCATCATCATCCATGCTCCTCCAACGGAGCTCCCTTCAAGACTCCCCTACTCCAAACTCACGAACAATAACAACAACAACAACAACAACAACTACTTGAAGCATATCTGTCTCGTCTTCCCTGTAAACTCCCCTCTATATTCCACCGGCCCCCATTACATCCGGTCATTTTCAATACGTACGACTTAATAAGCCAGCCATACCATGAACGTCGACACGATCGCCGACTTCCTCGCCGAGCAGCGGGACCAAGCTCCGGAAGAGCTCCAGGGCCTGGTGATCCAATGCGAGGACTACTGGGAGCGCAAGCTGTGGCACCAGCTGACCGACACCCTGATCGAATTCTTCGCCAACCCTAAGAGCGAGCCGCAGCGCCTAGCCTTCTTCAAGGTCTTCATACTCAAGTTTGCCGACAAGATTAATCAGCTGAAGCTGGTCGACCTGGGTCTGAAGGCCGCCACACAATGTCGAGGTATGCATTGGCCCTTTCCTCTACTGTCCACATTTCAAGAAGCTCACAAACAATGTCAGATGACAGGGAGCGCTTAACATTCCTGACCGATCTCGCCAAGAAGGTCGACAACGAGAACTCACAAGACGCCTTCGTCTATGCCACCATCGCCGCCGCTAGGGTCGAGCTGCGACTGCGCGATAGCGTCGCCTCCCGGAGAGATCTGGACCGGGCCGAGAAGATCCTCGACTCCTTCGACTCGGTAGAGACCAAGGTTCACGCCGCCTTCTACCAGGTCAACGCCGACTACTACAAGGCCAATGCCGACTTCGCCTCATATTACCGCAACGCCCTCCTCTACCTGGCCTGTATAGATCTGGCCACCATCTCCCCCAACGAGCGCAAAGCTCGCGCCTACGACCTGGGCATCGCCGCCCTGGTATCCGACTCCATCTACAACTTCGGCGAACTACTCCTACACCCCATCCTCGACGCTCTGACCGGCGACCTCGAGTGGCTACGTAATCTGCTCCTGGCATTCAACCGGGGAGATCTGGGCGCCTACGACATGTTATCAGGCCACATCTCGTCGAACGGACTGTTGCAGGATCACGAGGACGAGATCCGGGAAAAGATCTACCTAGCCGCCCTGACCGAGAGCGTGTTCCGCCGACCTCCCCACGAGCGCGCTATGACCTTCAGCACAATATCCGCCGACACCAAGGTGCGGCCCAACCAGATCGAGCATCTTGTCATGAGGGCTCTGAGCTTAGGTCTCGTGCGTGGCACTATCGACCAGGTCGACGAGGTCGTCAACTTCACCTGGGTCCAGCCTCGCATTCTAGATATGAGCCAGATTGCGAGCATGAGCCAGAGGCTCGGCGAATGGGGCGAAAACGTGAATAAGCTAGGGAACTGGATCGAGACGACGGGACAAGACATCTGGGCCCCTTGAGGTTCGTGTTACTGTTAATCGGAGTATCTAATGATATAGAAGGGATTAGACAGACATGCAAATAACCCACAACAAAGGGGGATTCGAGCTCCCAGGCAGTCGTCTGACTACATTGAGGTATGAAGGAAAGAAGACGAAAAGGCAGGAGGGCAATATTTCCGTGGAAAGGAAACCACTGGCCTGGGTCTGTATGATAGGTAGTCGACTAATAGACGCCCGCCCCCTTAGTAGCCGGGGAGAGGAAGAGGACGCTAAAAATACAAGCTAAGCAGTAAAAACGCCTATGAACTCAAATTTCTTGTTCACTCATGATTAAGACAACCGCATCACATTTCATCCACGCAGCAGATGAGAAAATGGGGAGATGTGGATCTTTGCTAACCTTTCCTCATAATTCCTCGTATGGGTGGTGAAGTTTTCATTTAGAAACTGTTATTTTTTATATAGCCCCTTATTCCCCTTTGCATTTAACTCAAGGCACATAATCGCAGAGCCAAGCAGATCACGCACTTTTCACTTTGCTTTTCGTGACGGGTTGTCCCAACACAACGACGGATCCGACAAGCCAAGCCGGCCACCAGACACACCATACAACCAAGGGGATGTATAAACCCCAGACATCCCAGCCGAAGGCGGCCTCTTCGAGGACATGCCTCAGGGTATCTAACAGTCCAGCTCCACTAAGGCTTCCCCGACTCGAAGCATATGTCACAGCCCCAGCTATAACTGCAGCCGTGGGGCTCGCGATGTGAAGTAGAGTTGCGTAGGCGTAGCGTACGACCGCATTGCCAGGCCACGGGCGGGCGAAGGAGAGAGGTGTCGAGATCAGGCCTACTAAGAAGGCTAGGCTGAAATTCAGCGTGGCAAGGGAGCTGAGGAACATACCGAGGAGAAGAAGGGAGAATGACTTTAAGAGGTAGAATTGTTGGAGGGTGAGAGGGCGTGAGGAGGACGTGTTTACCAGATTCAGGATTAGTGAGGGGAAGATGAGGTTGAGGGCACTGAAGATGAGGAAGAAGGGGGCTAGGAGCTGTTGGTTTGTTAGTATTTGGATCGATAAAGACTCTTACATATATATATACGGAAAGAACAAATGAATAAGAATAGAAGATTACTCACATGAGAAGGTGTATGGTTAAAAACGAAGAGCGGTACGGCCCCGAGGAAGTGGCATGCCATGACAATTGCCAATGGAAGATACAGCTCTCGTTCAGCAGCAACGGGAACCGATGGCTTTACTGCCACAACCTTTGCTTTTCCCTCGACAGTCTCGACACTCGTGACGGGTGTAGACTCGGTAGAGCCAGAGGTAGCCTCTCCGGCGCCGCTCTTGACCCACAACAATATAGCCATGATGGTGAAGTTGACGGCGATAAGCATGGCACTGGGGAGATAGGTGCCAATGCTGACGAAACGGTCCTTGTGTATGAGAAGGTAGAAGAAGAAGCTTTGATGCAGGTGTTCGAGGAGGTTGTTCAAGCTCCGAAACGTGCCTTCGACAAGACGACCAAGTCCCATCTCGTCATGCCAGCCATTGCCGACGGGTTGGAGCGTCACAGCATCTACGTGGTAAGGAATGAAGCTGCTGTGAGGGCCGACGGCATGGCCTAACCCCTGGTTCATCATGCCACGCAGCATCGTCCTCAAACGGTCGTTGTACTTGTCCGAGTGGCCGAGTCTCTCCTGGATAAAGGAGTGCATACCCATCTGTCCGTTGGCAATATTATTGACCGAGTTGATGAGATCTAAGTTGGGTAGTTGTCCATTGACGCCATCGTATACGATATGCACACCTTCAAAGCGCCCCTCGTGCGGGTAGTCGATAGCAATAGCACCTTGGAGGAGTCCCGATTTGATGGGCAGGGATGCGACGCTCGAGGAGTCGTGGGCGTCATGGTAGGCATCGACCCAAGCTTGGATGGCGGCCCTGCTGTCGGGAGGGATAACGAGTATGATATCTTTAGACCACAGCGACCAGCGCTTGAAGTAGCGGGCTAGTGTTAGCGCAAGGGCGACACCGTTGCGATTCAACTCATTCCGGACGTTCTTCCACGCAGCGACCAAGACGATGGCCTCAGTGGCGTCGCCGCGCGGGGCTTGCAGGATGGCGTATGCGTTCTCGCCGGAATACGTGTTGCCGGCCGAGCGGTATGTGAAGTTCTGGCGGCCAGCCTTGAGGCCAATGCCGCGAAAGATGTTCTCGAGCTCGTCGTTGATCCTGTTCAGCTGAGAGTCAGAGATGTCGACGACCGTTAGAGCCTTGTAGCCAGCACCAGCACCAGCACCAGCACTCACTCAATATTGGTCTTATCTTTCAGAGCGTCGACCTCGTGTCTGTATGCGCGGAAGACATTCTGGTCACTCCCGCCGAAATAGGTGTGGACCTGGCCCGGTAGAAGGGCATTCTCGGAGATGTAGGTCCGCCGCGAGTAGTCGTCGAGGGGCAGAAGCAGCAGCCAGACGACGCCGACGACGATACACAGAAGCGAGAGGTAAGGCGGGAGCTTCAGAAGACGTGGATCGCGGCGCAACGTCAAGATGGTGGCTGTGGGTGAACACGTCGCATTAGCTAGCCATAGGTACCGTGTATATATATATATATACCAGTATACTGGACTCGGCCCACATACAGAGTAGACGCGGCATGGCTCGCTTGTTATATCCCCAGCTCGTCAACTGGCGGTTAAGAAGCTTGACGGAGCTGCTTTTTCTTGGGAAATTCGTGCCCTGTCCATGAATAGGAACAAGTGATAGATATCACACACCCTCAGTAAGGTTATGAGGTAGGTAGGTGTGGTAACTGCTAGAGGTAGTTAGGTACAGCCTAGAGACCTATAGAGGTGGGCTCGCTACCTTGTTGTCGGATCCGGGTACCTGAGAATTAAAGTGGGTGGGTCACTACCCAGGACCCTTATAAAAAGGAATTAGCGGGTAGGGTAGTCTTATTTACATGGTGTATTTACAACCCGATACCTACGCCAACATGATACCTACAACTCACATGTCTCTGAAGGTCAAACTTGATTTCAACAAGAAAATATCAATACGGAAATGTATAATACGTAGGTAATTAATTTCTACAAGGTTGTCTTTCTGTTTGCATGTTCGTATTGGCATACGAAAATGCCTTAGGTATCATGTCAGATCCGTCACAACCGCGTGCGGTTAAGGGGCCTTGATTTCCTTGACGGGTAGCCATGGAAGAAGGTATTACTAGGTATCTGCTCATGGACATGATGTCAATGAAATATCAAGTTGGACAATTTCATAACTACCACACCAACAAATAGTCGGCTAACCATACGACGGATATAGGACGTTGCTTTGGATTTGAATGTAGGCTGGCGTGAGAGCCGAGCCAGATGATAGTGTGAATGCGAATCAATCCGTAGCCAACTGAAGAGGGCATCGGCAACGCTATAGCAGGAAGTGAGAAGCACAAAAAGTGTGCCCTTCCTTCAGCACGTCTCCTTAGCATGCTCATATTGACCCTCATAACCGTGAACGCCAATGTCGTACAATGAAAAGGTAAACCACGATATTGCTGATCCTATAACCAATATTATATATCGTTACAATGTATACATTTTACACACACGCCTCTCTATGCTCATCGCGGCCCCCCACTACGGCCCAAGGCGCTGTGTGCCCCCTATTATACTCAGCGGTGTTGCGCTGCTGCCAGAGGCGTTTGTCGGAAGCACCCCGAACCGACCGTACGTCTTCTGGTCTACACTGACGTAGCGAGGTAGGCGGCCTAGGAGATTCAGCCGGCTCTCTATCTCTCGCAGAATCCACTCTGGCGGGGCGAGGAACTTCAGATATCCCAGCCCGACTACATTTATTTCATCGTGTTAGCGTCTGAGGTCGGGTTTGTATGGGTGGTCAAATCATGGTGTTGTTTGTACATACACAGATATCCGGTGCCGACGCCGCATAAATGTCCGAGGAAGCTCGTGCCCGGGACGAGGGCTTGGACGACCACGGCCATGAAGAGAGGAGTTGTCCATGTCGGGACATGGTACGTTCCAATCACCAGGTAAGGGTTTGTCTTGTACGTGCGGACTCCTTCCATTCCCAACAGGAGGAAGACCCATAGACTGTATGTGTAAGTGAGCAATCCTGTTCTCTCATACAAGGAATTACGCTTCTAGCGCTATCCGTATAGGCTCTCTTACCTAGCACCCAAGACGGCATTGTTGCTCCCCAGTACGAGTCGCTCCAACAAAACATAGACCAAAGCAGGTATCGTCGTTAAAGCTACGAGTTTACCATCAGCCCATCATATTCCCCATGTATGCAGCAGCAGAGTCGCCATTTGGTCGGGTATACTCACGGCCGAAGAACAACGCTAGCGAAGTCAAGGTGCCGAATTCGGTTTCGAATCTCTCGAGTAGGGGGGTCAAGGCGAGTATGTTGAAAAAGGCATGGAGCAAACTCTTGTGTATTAACGGGAAGGTATTCACACGATACACTATAGAGCGGCAAGGTTGGCATTCGTTAGCAAGAACCACACTGTCGACAACACCAAATTGCGAAGAGTGCACCAGGTTGCACCAGGTTGCACCAGGTAATGAGACGTACTAGTGGTGATGCTCAGCTCGGCTGGTATCAGAGCGCCCCATTCCCGAACATTCCAGGAGTCTTGGATGCCAACGAGCCCGAAGACGACCATGACGGCGATCATGGCCCGCGTGAAGAGCGGGAGGCGGAGCAAGTACGAGCGCGCGCGCTGCGCATTGAAAGATTGTATGTTGGGCATCTCGGCGGAGAGAGAGAGGAGAGAGAGAGGAGAGAGCGTCTGACGATCGGCGTTGAACTCGGTTTCAAATGCGCTTCGGTTGTGCTCCGAGGGACAGATTTCGCGTGCGTGCGAGGGAAAGGAGCGTAGTAGGTAGAAAGACCGTGCTACATCGAGTTGGTCATCGACGTGCACTGCGCAGCGCACGGCAACACGGCGCCACCAGTAAGAGCAGGACTTGACGATATGGCTGTTTCGGTCGTCGGAGCGAGGCGATAAACCAGATCGTGTAGCGCGCTCGTACCAGTGCCCGTGCTCTTTCCCAGGGGTAGGTGTTGAGGGCGAGCGCACTTGGAGAGAGAAAGCCGTCGCAATAAGATAATGTACCTACAATCTTGTCTTCAAAAGGAGGTTGCCAAAAGCTGCAGCTTTCCGAGTTGCATTAGCGCCCCATCCAAAATCTTATATAGGTATGTAAAAAAAGTTTAGGTTAGATCTGGTGATATACTTATAGGTACAAAGTACCCAATTATAACCAGCCTATCATGAATAGCCGCTTAGCAGTATATAACACCTGTCCTAGTTACGTAAAGTACGGGAGGTACCTACAGTTAGGTAACATCGCAAAACATACACGCTGAGATGGATGTCTCATTCATACAAGGGAAGAATCTAATGTCAGTTACATTTAGTGATCGACTTCATAAAATTACAATAGACATCGTTTCTACGGTAGAAGTCGGCCGGATTGATGTGCTCAGAAAGGCCCAAGAAACATAAAAGCCACAAATACTAGGAAGCAATCTAACGAGGAGGATAACTTAGGTATCTTGAAAATTTCATTTCGATTTGTACACAGTAGACCACTGGTCAAAGGCAGCATCATGACGGGCTAAAGCTAGAATCATCCCAAAAAAAAAAAAAAAAAAAGCATGACACCCGTGACCTCAGTAAAAAAGAACAGACCCTGTACACCTCTGGTGGACTCTAGAAAGAAAACATTTCCACCATGCACCAGTATGCAGTCCCCTTATATTACGTCCCAGCCTTTAACAATCCTTCTTTTTTGGTATCACATTTTACTTGTTTTGCTTGGCCATTGTGTTCAGAGCGCTGCCGTTCTTGAACCACTCAATCTGGGGCTCGTTGAACGTGTGGTTGAGTTTGACCTCGAACGTCTCGCCGTCCTTGGGGTGCACTCTTAACGTCATGGGCTTGCCAACGGCCAGTTCGGTGCAGAGAAGGTCAACCTAGAAGCAGTCATTTAGTAACCATTCCTAGGTTGCAGATATTGGATTTGTAGGCTTTGTAGCCTCGTCAAAACTTACCTTGTCCTCAGGCTTGATCTTGTCGTAGTCGGCGGGATCGGCAAAAGTGAGAGGAAGCATACCCTGCTTCTTCAGGTTGGTCTCGTGGATACGAGCAAAGCTTCGGGTGATGATGGCGAGACCACCAAGGTGGCGGGGCTCCAGAGCGGCGTGCTCACGGGAACTACCCTCTCCGTAGTTCCAGTCACCGATGACGACCCACTTGATGCCCTTGGCCTTGTAGTCACGGGCAACAGCCGGGACAGCATCCCAGTCGTTGGTGGTGACGTTCTTGATCTTGTTAGCTTCACCGTTGGCCTCGTTGATGGCACCAATCAACATGTTGTTGGAGATGTTGTCCAAGTGGCCACGGTATTTGAGCCAGGGACCGGCCATCGAGATGTGATCAGTGGTGGTCTTGCCCTTGGCCTTGATCAGGATAGGCATGTCGAGAGCATCCTTACCATCCCAAGGCTTGAAGGGTTGGAGAATCTGCAGACGGTCAGAAGATGGCGAGACCTGGACATTGACGGTCGATCTGTCGCTAGGAGGCGCTTGGTATGTGTCGTTACCAGGGTCGTAACCACGGGGAGGGAGACTGTTGCCGCCGGGAGGTGCCAGCAGGAACTCGTTTCCATCCTTGTCCTTCAACTTATCGGTCAGAGGGTTGAAGGAAAGAGATCCAGCAATGGACAGAGCGACGACTAGGTCGGGGGAGGTGACGAAAGAGTGGGTGGCGGGGTTGCCGTCATTGCGGCCAGTAAAGTTTCGGTTGTAGGATGAGAGAATCGAGTTGGGGGTTCCCTTCTTGACGTCCTGTCGGTCCCATTGACCAATACAAGGACCGCAGGCGTTCGCAAGAACAACACCACCAAACTCCTCAAAGGTTTGAAGTTGACCGTCACGCGCAATAGTAGCACGGATTTGCTCGGAGCCAGGAGTAACAACGAAAGCAGACTTAGCCTTGATACCGTGGTCCAGAGCATCGCGAGCGATAGAGGCAGCACGGTTCATGTCCTCATATGACGAGTTTGTGCAAGATCCAATCAAACCAACCTTGAGCTCCTCAGGCCAGTTGTTGGTCTTAGCAGCCTCGGCGAACTTGGAGATCGGGGTAGCTAGATCGGGGGTGAAAGGACCATTGATGTGAGGCTCGAGCTCGGAAAGGTTGATTTCAATGAGCTGATCATATTCGGCGCCCTCGTCCTCACGGAGCTCCTTAGCATAGGAGCGGGCGAAATCGCCGATGGCAGTTCTCTTAGTGGCGGCAAGGTATTCGTGCATACGCTCGTTGAAGGGGAAGAGGGAGGTGGTGGCACCAATTTCAGCACCCATGTTGCAAATCGTACCCATACCTGTGGCAGAGATGGTCTCGACACCAGGGCCGTGGTACTCAACGATAGCACCAGTACCACCCTTGACAGTCAGGATGCCAGCAACCTTCAGGATGATGTCCTTCGGTGCAGCCCAGCCGGACAGCTGGCCAGTCAGCTTAACACCAATGACCTTGGGGGCCTTCAACTCCCAGGGAAGGTTAGCCATGACATCGACAGCATCAGCACCACCGACACCAATGGCGCACATTCCCAAACCGCCAGCGTTGGGAGTGTGCGAGTCAGTGCCGATCAGAAGACCACCGGGGAAAGCATAGTTCTCGAGGAGGATCTGGTGAATGATGCCAGAGCCGGGACGCCAGAAACCAATGTTGTACTTTGCACAAGCCGAGGACAAAAAGTCGTAAACCTCCTTGTTGATGCTAATGGCGCGGGAGAGATCCTTCTCTCCACCAACCTGGGCCTCGATCAAGTGGTCGCAGTGAACAGTGGTGGGGTTAGCAACCTGGGGCATGCCGGCGGACATGAACTGCAGGATAGCCATTTGGGCGGTAGCGTCCTGGCAAGCTACGCGATCGGGTCGCAGCTTAAGGTAGGAAACACCACGCTCGATCTCTTGTCCATGAGGATCGTCCAGATGGGAGTAGAGAATCTTCTCTGCGAAGGTGAGAGGTCGGTTCAGGCGCGAGCGGACGACGGCCAGATTCTCCGACATCTTCTTGTAGTTAATAAAGTTGCCCTCCTCCCAGTTGTTTTGCTTGACCTGTACATCGCGAAGAAAAAAGCTCGTTAGTATGAGAAGAAGTCCACACGGGCATTTACGCCGTCCGAGGCGCAGAATAGCCTACCTTCTTGTCGAGGGGAGAGTCGGAGACAGTGGCCATGGTTCGGCGAAGGCCGTTGACCGCGACCCGCGAACGGGCTACATTGCCCAGGATTTGCCGCGTGGCCAGCATCTTGAGGGCACAGGTCCTGAGGTGTATGGGAACGGCGAAGAGAGCACACGAGCGCACACAAGCAGTCTCAGCAATTGAGCCTCCCTAGGGTATCATAAGAGCGGAGAGGAAAGCAATGGCATAAACAGTCCCTGACTGATAAGGAGACTGCGCACCTAGGCGGGAGAAGTAAAGGCAGGGAGGATATGAAGAATGGAGGAGAAGAAGAAAGAGTGTGGAGAGGACGGCGGTTCGTGATAAAAGAAGCGATGGGATGGGTAAATGGAGCCGAAGCAGCGAAGCTGTTCTCTCCCACTTCCGTGCTAGCAGGGCCTGTCGGCTTAGGCAGTTGGAGCTGCAGGCGTCGCACATGTACCTCGCGGCGGGGTGGCATAGGGGAAGGTACTTGCACAAGCACGCTGAGGGACATGGGGCCCACTGTTCGGATTGGCGCGGGCTAGCACTGGCTAGCAATGGCCGGCTGAGCGGACGAATCAGGGCCGGCCTAATTACGCCCTGGCACTTGTTTTTCGCTGGGTTGGGTAGAATGGGTGACCTCACCTCTTCAGAGCTATTACGTAGGTTCCTCCCACTCTGCGCAAGTCATCGCCCACGATCTCGAGTTGTTTTTGTACCTTGTTCATCAGAATGTCTTCTAAATGTCTAGAGGAACAAACACATAAATGCACATACACTCAAATTTTAAGTAACGTACATCCTTGTCACTGGCTTCCTGGATATTGTTTCCTCCGGAATGTGGATTCGAAAAACGGTGCAAGCGGCCGTTGACTGTGCCTAATAAATGACATTGTACATACATATATGTGTGAAGCAGCAGCCTTGATAGGTACATTGTGCAGACTAAATGTGCAGGGGTGGTTCGGATGACCTCCTAACGTCTTCACTACCCTAACAGCATTCTTCAGCCCGGGGCAGATATGACTTACACCAAACCAAAGTTGCTAAGAATGATCATATTATAAGGTATGCTATATTGACAGTACAAGTATACATATCAACTCAATCACTCTATTCCCTACTATACTTACATGTATGTTCTCGTCGACATAGAAACCCGCGAAGTCATTTTCAATATCCATTGATAATCCTTGTCTTATGGTTTGTCGGGCTTGTTCCTACACCCCTCTTCTCCACGGTGCTACCTAATTTACGGCCGAGTTGCCCACAGCGACAACTCTGAATAGAAGGCACCACAAAAAAAGTAGAGAATGAAAAAAAAAAAAATAAAGGAAAAAAAAAAAAATAAAGGAAACAATATCCTCGGTCAAATTCGAGTTCTGGGCTGCATGGGCAACACCAATATCCCAGCCTAGCGGCTCTATGTACTCCACAGCGGCAACCTGCCTATCTGATACGTTGCGCAAAAGCAACTGTTGTCCATGATTCAGGCTCTTGGCAGGCTCTGGCCGTTTGCAGATGAGGCTTTTTTTCCTCTCTCTCTCCGCTACATTATCACGGGGCTGCTTGTATGTTGTTCTGTTACGTTGGAATACTATCGCATCGAACAGCAATATGTACACTGAATCTGAAGCGAAATAATGCATATTTCGTATAGCTCAGCTAGAAAGGAATCCGTATTGTAGTGTAAAGGACAGCTCCGCTTCCGTTGCTAAAAAGTACCTTGCCGCTAAAGTAGCATAGCCTGTATCAGTACAATAGATGTAACATGCCTTACACTGGAACTGACAGTTGCTCTTTGCCATGTGAAACCATTTCAGGTCTGCAGGTCAACTTCTTTAACACTAAGAACAAAATTTTGCAGGGTCTGGAGACCAGGTATTAGTGGACCGTCGGCCAATTGTCCAATCGGCGGAGAGGCAAGCCTGTCATTCTAGTGCCTCGGCCTAGGAGCCTCCGATCGGACCCGTCCGCCCGTCTCGTCGGATGTGCCGCAGACCAAGACTCTTATTTCCCTCAAACTGTGCACTTCGAGATTTAAGAATGAGGCGTATACGTAGTATGGGTACTGTATACTGCCGTCATTTTATATTGGTTGAAGAGTTTGAATATGAATTCACGACGATCGTCTATGAGTTCTGAGAAGGATAGATTTTCCAAGTGAACTTTGGTTTGGTATTAGTATGGTCGGTAACAGCTAATGTGACCGGCTTGTTACATGTACCTAGATAAGATAAGATGGGCCCAGTTTAAACATGATTAGAGCTTGGGGAAACCCCACCAAAATTTCTCACCAGTCCAATGCCATTCAAACCAAGTCTTAACAAATCGACCCGTGACGCTGTCATCGAATACCGCGTCTGATATCCCACCCCGTCCGATCACAAATATCTAGTACACTGTCTAAAATGGGCGTCGGGAACAAGCGAACGCTGACGAAAACTCGTCGTCATACGAGGGATCTCGATCAGATCAAGGCCGATCTTGTCAACCCTAAACACTTGTCCCAGTACAAGAATACCAAGTCGAAGGAAGACCTGCCAGGGCTCGGCAGATGGTACTGCGTAGAATGCGCGAAGTGGTATGATACCGAGGTGAACTTGGTACTACACCGTAAGGGAAAGCCACACAAGAGAAGGTATGCACGAACCATGTCTTCACCCGACATGTGATTCCTAGAAAGCCGTATCGGGTATCTAACTAAAATGTATTTCTTTACAGGGTCAAGCAGCTTCGCGAGGCACCATACACACAAAAAGAGGCCGAAGCCGCTGTCGGTCTAGGGACAAGTAACGAAGACCCCTACAAAGCTACTGAAGCTACCGAAGGCGAGGTCGAAATGGCTACCTGAACAACGAAGAGCCCGCATCTAGATATTTTCGGTTGCTCATCCTATTATCCACTCGTCCCCAGCGCTTGCGAATAACTGGTGCTCCTGCTCTCCGGGCTAAAGGAACGAAGTACGTGAGCTGTATGCATCACGCTTGTACAGGAACTCGCTTTACGCAAAGTAGCTCGCTATGTTGAGGAGACTCGAGCGCGGATATGTGTTCGTCAAGGCTGCAACGGGAAGAGGCCTTCAATGTTCATCTTAATCCACGAGCCCGAGGCCGTACAAGGCCACTCACTCGACCTCGACCCGATCCGCCCCGCCCTCTTGAAGCGGTGCCTCCTCTTGATGGAGCCGGCACGCGCGATTGTCGAGAGTCGGGGGCTGCGAATTTCTTGGGGGTCGGTTTGGAGGCAGTAGGCGGATTTTCCACGAAGGACATGTCGGTAGTCCTAGAATAGAGGGTTAGAATCGAGTGCCCAACTGGGATATTGATTCCGTACATGAATGTTGTTTCACCATCCAATTCACCACGTTCCGTGCTTCGAGACCGGACTGTAATAGTAGCTACGTCAGCTCATTGTTCACGCGTGCTCCCGGGCTCCGTTTGGGGGGTCCTCTACCGGGTTGCTCTTCGCTCTGTTTTGCCCTGCGATATGATTCGGCAATCGGCCCCTAGATCACCCGCATCAGCTTCACAAGCAGTCCTGTAGTATTTAGGCAGCTAGCTCGCTCACTTCGGGAAAGTCTACGCAAAAGGCGTTCATGTTCAGGCCGTACAAGAAACTGGCAAAGCTCTCGCCGAACCGAGCCAGACTCTCGTGCATGAGCTGGAAGTGCATCATGTTGGCCTCGAGATCGGCGACGGCATCTGAGAGTTCGGCAAAGGCGGGCTCGAAGGCGTTGAGCGGGAAAGGTTCGTGGCCGTCGACGCTACGCTGGGCAGATTCGCGGAAGGAGGATCGCGACGAGGGGCGGAGAGGTGTTGTGGGACGCGATCGTGACGTAGAGCGCGCTCGCCTCGTACTGTCGTGGCCTTCGCTGGCAGACATGGTTCTCTCTCTATGAAGGGGGTTTAAATGAACAAAATCAGATAAGAAATGCCAGCTCAGTTGTGATCTTTCCCTTCGAATTGCTTCAGTGGCACCGCCATCAACAAAGTGTACTTAGTATGATATATTTGGTTGGTTGGCGGGGCGGGTGGTCAAGTTAACTATCTAAGTGGCTGCTGATAGCGGGGTCGTGTCCAGGGGCCAGTGTAGGTAGGGACAACCACCGATAACCACCGATAGTACTTCCGTAGTTGTTTCTCACATATTTTACCTGCAATTATAAATGTGACGTAACATGCTGGTAACCCTTGACTTTGAAAACAAGTTGCCTATCTAATATCAATTGATTATCTTTTTAGACAATTGATTACTTACACAGAGTCTGCATTAGGTATTACCTACTAGATGTAGGTAGTGAAAGTTTTTAGTCTAAATGTCAGAGGGTTGATCGATCTCTAAAAAAACCTAAATAAAATCAACCCTCATTGCAACTTGGCTTAGGTAGGCTAGTGATACCTACCAAGACTTGGAAGCTGCCCATTTCTTCTTGTTTTAGCTTTCAAGGTCATTTCTAGCTGTAATCAGTAGTTACATCCACCTGCAGTTCGTTAACTGAGGTAAGGTTATCTAACATATCTTTTCTACTCAGCCACCTACTACTAATTGCCAAGTGAGTCGACTCGACTGCGCCCCCTTCGGCTCAACCGGACATTACGTCGACATACCTTCAACCCCTCGACCCCTATAAGCTACAAGCTACCCCAACAAGTAGCTACAGCCTGCTTCCTGTAGGTGCTACCCAGCTCTATGAGGCCATCTCGCCCTGTTTTGGGCTCCACGACTGTTCGATACCAGTCGCCTTCTCATTGTCGCCTCGTGTCTTTCTCTGCCCGCCTTTCACATCCACGCCCATTCCCAATCCCACATTCACCGCCAGACCGGCCCGTTTCTCAACCCGGCAAAGTAGACCCCGCTTCGACTGGAATCGGTCGCACTACGCACGCCGCCCATCTGAGTCCCGCTGCCGCTGCATCTGCATCTGCCATCGCCGCCTCGCTTAGGCCATTGACCAACAATTCCTCCCGCACTCCCACCAGTCTTGCCTGTCTTGTGAAGAGCCGCGCTCGTAGCCAGACCCCTTACCAGGACGCCGCTGTTCGCATTGGCGCGCCCCAAAGCTTTGAGCTCCCCAGTCGCAAAACGCTTCGCAGCTCCACTTCATACACGTTTTATCTCGTTTCGTTACTTGCGGCCGCACTCCTTGCTTATAACGTCAATTTCAGCTCTGTCTCTAACTTCTCAACGGTGATTGAGGAAAGAATAGTAGAAGAAGAAGAAGAATACGCACAGTCTTTCGAGACAGAGTTTGACGAGAATATGGCGGCGCTTCCAGGCAGACCAGGGAACCTGACCCTGGAGGAGGAAGAGAAATTGCGCAAGTTCTGGGACATGTTCCTGCAAGTATGCGGTGTGTTTGACGAGGATGCCGCCGAGGGAGAGACGCCCACGCCGCTTGCAGAGCAGCAGAAGACCCAGACTGCCGGTTCGGATAAGCCCAAGAAGAAACGTCTCAATCCTTTTAAGAAGAGGAAGGACAAGGGCAAAGAGAACAAGAGCGCCGAAAAGGATGCAGCGACCCCCGCCGTAAAGGAGAATGACCCCGAGGATAAATGGGGCGAGAGCAAGGTATACCACGAGACTTTGGCCAAGCACACGCCCGACGAGATTCGGGCCACCATATGGTCCATGGTGAAACATGACAACCCGGATGCCTTGTTGTTGCGCTTCCTCCGGGCTCGGAAGTGGGACCTGCAGAGGGCGCTCGTCATGATGATCTCGACAATGAACTGGAGAGCGTCGGAAATGCACGTAGACTCCGACGTGATGGTCAAGGGAGAAGAGCAGGCTTCGATTGACGAGAAGAGTAGCGATGAGTCCGTCAGGAAACAGGGAGAAGATTTCCTTGCGCAAATGCGACTAGGGAAGAGCTACTGTTACGGAGTCGACAAGACAGGGCGGCCCATTTGCGTCTGCAGAGCTCGGCTACACAAAGCGGGTGAACAATCCGAAGCCTCTCTCGAACGCTATACAGTTTATTTAATCGAAACAACACGATTTCTCCTATCACCACCAGTTGACACGGGTGTACGTTCTGAATTCACTCGTTAACATCTTGTACACCAAACTGACTCGAATGTAGTGTATTGTCTTCGACTTGAGCGGATTTTCGTTGGCCAATATGGTAAGCTCCCGCACCGCATAAATTTCCCCTTTAGTGATACTGATATAGCCTAGGACTACACTCCGGTCAAGTTTATGATTAAGTGTTTCGAGGCTAACTACCCCGAAAGTCTGGGAGTTGTACTTGTTCACAAAGCTCCATGGGTATTCCAGGGTCAGTAAACACGCATATCTCCCTTCATTCCTCGAGTTGCTAAAGAGATTTAGGTGTATGGAGAATCATCCGCGGGTGGTTGGATCCTGTTGTTGCGAGCAAAGTACATTTCACCAACAATGTAAGTGATTTAGAGGAATTCATTGAGAAAGACAAGATACCAGATGAGATGGATGGTACTTCGGGCTGGTCGTACGAATATATCGAACCGATACCTGGCGAAAACGAGAAGATGAAGGACGTGGCCACCCGAGACAAGCTCTTACAAGAACGAGAGGCGCTCTACGAAGAATTCGAAAGTAAGACGATCGAATGGATTCACGAAGATGATACCGCAAAGCGTACAGAAATCAAATTACAGCGAAGCGCGATTGCTCAAAAGCTGAGAGAACAGTACTGGCGCTTAGACCCTTACATCCGGTCAAGGACTCTTTACGACAGAATAGGGGTTATCAAACCCGACGGCAAACTGGACTATTATCCTCCTTGGAAACCAGTGGCGACTACAAACGGTACCCCAACCACGGCGGCTGCTGCAGAGACATCTCAAGACGATTTAGATTAGCATATCTCAAAAGCATTGGGAGAAATCGTTAGAGGCATAAAACTTAAAACCGGAATGTAGCATGAGGATATTTATGGACATAAATCCACATAGATCAGCTATAGGATCACCAAAAGTCAGGCGCTGAAAGGACTAGGAGGGATTGTGTCGCTGCGACCATTAGCGACAATCGTTACGTGGTTTGGGTTTTAGTTTTGTTGTTCATTGTTTTGCGCTACATAGCAGGATATCACACGCATGAATACCTATGTACATATCTGCTTATCCATCGAATCCTACGAACAAATGGACGGTATATTTTGCTGAGAGCGTTTGGCCATATTCACATCCTCGACTTGACTTCTTCCAAGTACTTTGCCAGCTCTTTCATGTCCGCTGGCTCTGTTGGCCAAAGGATGCCGAGTCCCTCCTTCTCGTTAGGCTTAGGGATCTAGGCATGCTATTAGTTTTCGCAGATCGCTTTCCTTTTTCCCTTCGGCCGCAAACATAATTATGGCTGGGGAAAATAAATTGCTCAACTTACCATATGAAAATGAACCTGCCAAGTTGGGAAGCCACCAAGTTAGCCGATGAGGATAAAGACGACTTCGATATCGGTGAGGGGAATGAAAGCAAGGGACTCAAAAGAAGCGAAGAGGACAAGGGGAAACTTACATGGTCGACGACTTGATGCGCGATCCTGCCGTTGTTTTGCAGGATGTTGTAGTCAGTAGCTCCTGTAGCTGTTGCGAGCTTCTTGACCACGGGCTGTGTATAGGCGGAAGGAAACGAGTTTGTTAGCTGGATAGATCAAACTTTTCACTCACTCACTTTCACACACACCTCTACTACACGCCTCTCCTCTCCGCTCTCTCTCTCTCATCTGCTTCTCACGTGGCTAGAAATGTACGACTTCCAGGATGAAAACATACCAAGATCTCACTCAGGTGGTCATCAGGGATATCCGTTAGCTTCGCACCGTGGAACTTCGGGATCACAAGCTGTATATCCAGGCGATAAGTAATCAGCATGCATTGTATGAAAAGCGAAATGAAAGATGCATGCATGCATGTATGCGCGTGTCGATGTGGGCGAGCGGGTGCATCGGGTTACGGGGAGCTTACGGCGTGACCCTTGCTTAGAGGTCCAATGTCTAGAAAGGCCAGCGTCTTGTCGCTCTCAAAGAGCTTGAAGCATGGGATTTCTCCTGCGTTTTTTTATTAGAGATTAAACCCATCGCTGAATTTGGTATTGATACGGGAAATCGGGTATGGATTCAGGAATTGTAAAGCGGCATGGAATTACTAGATCTCTCTTCATGGCAACGTCTGGCGAGGCTAATCTTGGAATGCGACGAGGGGTGATTGAAGGAGAAAGTATAGGTCAATTTGCACTCACCTTTGATGATCTTACAGAATATGCAGGCAGCCATTCTGGAAATTTTGTACTGATATTATATATCGATACTATGATGTTATTGTAGAAGATGTGGTATTTGGCGCTGATGGGTACGGCTATGAGGTCTATCAATAAGTCTTGTAAGCTCGGAGAGGGGTGGATGACTGAGGAGGGGCAGCGTAGTGCACTAAGCTGCCCCACAGATTGGTGGCTCCCACCCCAGCTTATGGGTCTAGTATATAAGTTGTTTTAAAAGCGAGCTGTTTCGGAGTGGGATTGAATATCGTACGCTGTAAATGCCTTTTACCTTTCCAGCCCGTGTTCAACCCAACTTACTCCACTCCGTAATCTTTGGAAATAACCTGCGAACGACCAGTTCGATTTTTGCAGTGTGTTTCTTTTTAACATTTGACTTTTCAGTAGCTACGCGAAAATCGACCATAACAGACATCAACCAATTCTAATCTTTCATCTCCTAATTTTTTTTTTAAATAATAAAACACTCTCGCAAAAGCCAGCTAGAATATTGTATGAGCCCTGTAGAATTCATCTGTCCACGTCGCACGGTGGAGATCCGTACTTCTTTCTAACTGTATCAACCTTGCTTATTACGTCAATTGTGTCTGAGGTATTGTCTCAAAAGAATCCTCATAGATTTATCTAGGTAACCCCATCTCCGTTGCTTGCTTCAAGTTGTTATCATCAAGTAAACGCAACGAGCTGCCTTTCAAGTATATCTTGACATCAGAAATAACGATACCAGATATACACACATACACACGTGTTGACACGACATTTCAGCACGATGCCACCTCACGATGGTCTAGTGCATCTCAAAGTGGATGACTGGCGAGATAGCAACGTGGAGTTTGTTGGCAGCGAAATTGACCACAAGGTCAAATACAACTCAGCAGCCACAGAGCCAGCCTGGCAAGGAGTTGGAGAAACGCCCGATCTCCATATCTGGCGAATTGAGGAATTCGAGGTTGTGGCATGGCCCAAGCGTCGATATGGAGATTTCCACGAGGGGGACAGTTACATCATCTTGCACTCTTACAAGATCGGAAGCAAAGACAGCGAGGAACGACTCGGCCACGAGATATTCTTCTGGCTCGGTATCAAGACCACGCAAGACGAAGCGGGCACGGCAGCTTATAAAACAGTCGAGCTTGACGAGTACTTGCATGGAGCCGCCACGCAACATCGCGAGCTCCAGAAAGAACCCTCGGGTGACTTCTTGGCTCTATTCCCGCGCATCCGAATATTATCTGGCGGCGTACGTTCCGGGTTTACGCATGTCGAGGCAGAGGAAGAGCCCAAGGATGCCGTGTTGCTCCTAAGAATCTTCAAGCATCCCCAGGCAAAGCGCGCCGACTCGATCATGGTCTATGAGGTCGAGCCAAAATGGCAAAGCCTCGATGAGAATGATGTTTTTGTCCTGGAGCGCAATGATAAGATTTGGGTCTGGCAGGGCAAGAACTGCAGCCCGATGGAGAAGGCAAAGGCGGCCCAAGTGGTGCATGACATGACGATTGCCAAACACAGCGATGTGGAGGTCCTTTCGCAGTCGGAATCACGCTCACGGATGGTAGTCAGCTGTAAGTCATCCCTAGGCGCGTGCCTTTCAAACCCCCTTTCGTCAATTCATTCTTCAAGGACAAGCAGCTCTAGCTATGGCTACAACAATAATTGAAGAGCCCTTCCATAAACTACTATTACTTACAGGCCTTAATTTGAAAGACAATAGCTGATTCCATATATGGCAGTGCTTGGAGGTGAAGATACGGAAGGCCCTTTCAGAGCCGCCCGACCGATCGTGTCTCGCGAGAGCCAGAGACCGCGCAGGTTGTGGCGTCTGTCAGATGCGTCAGGGACGCTGGAGTTTAACGTTGTCAAGGAAGGGCATGATATCGCCAAATCTGACCTCGACAGCAACGAAGTTTTCCTGCTTGACACAGGCAACAGAGTCTGGGTCTGGCAGGGTTCCGGGGCAAGCAGAGCAGAGAAGGCCGCGTGGATCCAGGTGGCAGAAGCGTATGTCCACCACGTTGGCGATGCCTCGGAGAACGGAGATACTCGCGTGTCGCCCATCGCGAAAGTAGTCGAAGGCAATGAGAGTTTAGCCTTCGTCAAGGAATTGGAGGGTTGATAGCACCACCTGCTACTGGATGCCTTATCCCGACTGGTGGTTCATCACGACTTTCACGAGTTTTTACCCACTTCATTCACGTTTTTTGGTATATCTCACCTTTCTCTTACTTATGAATTAGGTGTCGGCCAACGAAGTATGGTAGGTATCAAATCAGTCACATCTATCTCGTAGATTCACATATAGCGCAAGTTAGGGATAGAACATCCTATTGTTCAGCGAATGATCTCACAGATGAAGCTGTCAGTGTGATTGGCCTGTTACCAGTACCTGTCTGCACTTGAATGCCATGCCCCCATTTGTCTGCATCACACATAGTTCAGGAGGTGGTATGTAGGAGGCAGATACCTGCATGGATTGACTAATATTTCGTACCTAAGAGGTACAACAGCCCTACTGTAGGCATGCAGGTACTGGGAAAACTACTAGGTATACATACCGTACCTAAGGGGTGAGGAGTACAGTAGAATTGGAACCAACACCTAATTAGCACACGGTTCCTACCTTCCAGGTTCCAACTACCAATAAGATCTAGTACTACCTCTACTCTCTGCTTCTCCACTCCCCACTCTCCAGGCTCCAGTCCAACGACCCTTAATTTGCCAAGCCTCTGGAAAAAGAATATAGCTAAGGCTACCTCTACCCGCGTGCTGCGATGGATACTTGCAGTGCCGTCGACTCTCCCTTAACACGGGCTACCATCACGAAGTGCGTGCGCTTGGCGACTCTCATTTGTTCCAATTGCACTACCGCTCTTGAATCGCATGTCGTCATCAACATAGCCGAAACCATGGATCTCAACGAGGCCCAGACCTACATCCAGGCCTCGCTGCATCGCTTGTTCGAGGCTTTCCAGAGAGTACCCGGTAGTGCCGTCCTGATCCGCTACGTCCAATCGAGCTACCAGAATGATCCCATCCGCTCCGCCATCGAGCTCGTGCTCGTCATCTTCTTCGTGCGATACCTGCTGTCGCCCTCGTACCCGACCCATGGCTCCAACTACATCAAGCTACGCGAGGACGAGATCGACGAGCTCGTCAAGGAGTGGGAACCGGAGCCCCTCGTTGCCGAGAGAACTACCTTCGAGGAGGTCGAGGCCGAGAAGATCCCAGTAGTTGTCGGGTAAGAGACGAACAAATTGAATGAATGAAGTTGCTTGAAATGCTGACAGAAACTGGTGGGCAGTCCAACAGGACCCAAAGTCAAACTGGCAAGTGGAAGGATGGTCACCAACCTCGCCTCGTACAACTTCTACAATTTCAATGCAAGCGAGTCCATCAAGGAAAAGGCGATCCAGACTCTGCGCACCTACGGCGTTGGCCCCTGCGGCCCGCCACAGTTCTACGGCACTCAAGATGTGCACATGCAGACCGAGTCTGACATTGCCTCCTTTCTCGGCACCCAAAGCGCCATCGTCTACGCCCATGCTTTCTCGACCATTACTAGTGTGATCCCGTGCTTCTGCAAGCGTGGCGATGTCATCGTGGCCGACAAGATGTCTAACTACTCTATCCGCAAGGGCTTGGAGGCCTCTCGCAGCACCATCCGGTGGTATAACCATAACGACATGGCCGATCTAGAGCGTGTCATGGCCAAGGTAGCACAGGAACAGGCCAAGAAGAAGATCCTCACGAGAAGATTTGTTGTCACCGAAGGCCTGTTTGAGATGATTGGCGACTGCTCTGATTTACCCAAGCTGGTAAGCAGCCAAATGGTTCACCCTGGATTACGTGCATGCACATTGTCATTTGCAACATACACATACGTATTTATATACACATATGCTGACAATAGGTCCAGATTGAACTCAAGGAGAAATACAAGTTCCGTCTTGCTCTTGATGAGACCAATTCGTTTGGTGTCCTCGGCCGTAATGGTCGTGGACTGACAGAAGCACAGAATGTGGATGCCGAAGCCGTAGATGTTATCGTCGGCTCTTTGTCTGGACCCCTCTGTGCCGCAGGAGGCTTCTGTGCCGGATCCATCGATGTGGTCCGGCATCAGCGCATCAACGCACTAGCCTACACGTACTCGGCCGCGCTGCCTGCCATGTCCGCCGTGACAGCAAGTGAGACGTTGAACGTGTTGCAGTGTAACCCGGACATTCTGATTCAATGCCGCGAGAACATCCGCGCAATGCGAGCCCAGTTGGACCCCCGTAGCGACTGGGTGATGTGCACAAGTGACCCTGAGAATCCCGTCATGATCCTTGTCTTCAAGCCGGATGTCATTCAGTCTCGGCGGTTGAGCATTGAGGACCAGGAGCGACTCTTCTTGGACTGCGTAGAGGAGGTAAGTCATTTTCGGCCTTCCGTTGTTTCTTTTTCCTTCACATCCCTTTTCAGCCAAAGACAGAACAGCGTAGACGGATGACTAACAGGCTTGATAACAGTCACTTGTGAACGGAGTGCTGATCACACGGCTCAAGACTATGCCATTGATTAGCAGCCTTGGACCCAAGGACACTGATGTCCACATCCAGCCAGCCCTCAAAGTGTGCATCACGTCGGGACTGTCGAAGAAGGAGATAGAGAAAGCAGGTGTGACAATCCGACACGCCATCACAAAGGTCATGACTCGGAAGACAAATCGACTCTCAGGGTCCACCAGCTGATTAGGTATCGTTTCTACTCCTTTTGTTTTGACATTCACGGGCTCTGTTCCCTAGGTGGCAACCAAGAGTGTCATTGTATATTTTGCTATGGTTTATGAATTCACGTTGTCGGTCTGGTTATACATGCGTTGTACATGCCGAGGCGAATGAGGGGGGATCAACCACAAACCTATAAAATAGAATAGAAATTAATTGCTAATACATGACAACAAGCTCTCACAAGGTGCCAATCTGCCAGTCACTCGCTATGATTTCCGTTTCGTGAGCGGGAGATTAGAGAGGACAAACATGTGCCCATAGATTATGGTTGGATCTTGTCCTTCCTCCTATGGATAGTTTGAGTGCACACTGATTCCCGGCAACACAAACAGATGTAGCGCTTCATCATCAAATACGACGTTGATACTGGGTGAACACGTGAGGGAAGTCAGCTGCAAGTCCGCGGACAGTATCTACTTACATGCTTGACTGCACTTGTGTGTATGTGATTGTGCTGCTATCAAGGGGTTGTGGTCCTGAGTAGGTAGGCACGCTGCATAGTTAGGGAGTGACATGTTGAACGTCCGTACCTGCCTCAACTTGGATGTTTGGGCATGCTCCTCTTGCACACTCAAAGATATCACGAAGAGGTAGATACGTACCTTCCAACTTCCTCCCATCCCTGCCACGTTTATTGTTTGGTAACACCAACACAGGTCATCACCTCTCTCTCCTCTAACATCTGTACCTTTCCTAACCCATATCACAATACCTACACTTTAATCAACAAAAGCCAGCACAACACAGCAACACAAGCACAGGCACAAGCACAGGCACAACCCGATAGTACAAACTCATTAACGAAAAACAAACTTGGACAGTAGTTGCGTTATACCTCTTGACGACTTCCTCTTGGTCTGATCAGCCAGCTGCCGGCCAGGGCTCCGTTGGATTGTTAGGTGTACCTACTGTTGATACCTACCTTTGACTCGACTAAAATACCTTTACTTGAAGAAGGTGACCTCATTTCATTCTCCATCCGAGCTTCTTGTTGACTCGTGAGACTTGTCGCGGCTACTTCTGAAACAATCCATTTCGCGGCTGGAGTTGGTTGCGCATTCACTCCTTTCCCAGTCTCGGCTCAGTATCGTCAGCCCAAGGTCAAAATCCTGTCGTCCAGCCATACGGGATACAACAACGCAACCCTACAATCAACAGTCTACACCCTAAATTTGTATCGTTACTCTTCTTCTTCATACCCATCGTCAGAGAATTCAAGACACACACACGACATACCTATACTACCCACTGAAGGTACCTTTTCTTCCACTATTCTTATAAACACCACCGTCACCAATAGTCGAAGTAAAGCCTGAGAACTTTACCTCTTACTACGTACTATATCCAATCTGCCACTCCAAATCGAGGTAAGGCCTGAGACTTTATTTACTTTTCACTTTCTTTCCTGTCTTTGCTTCTTCTTGACGAAAAGCGCCATCACGACGCCATTATATTTCCCTTGTCTCAGTCCATCTTCTCCTAATTTCCCTCCAAAGCTGCCATTCCTTGCCTCGTCGCCTTTTGAGACCGTCCAAGGACGCGCATTCCATATCCCATCTGTTGTCATGCCTCGCTCTTGAACTCTGACCGTTGCTTGGCTGTCGGGGCAACTTCAGTCCTTCTCACGCCACCCGCGACGCCTTCTTCTACTCGCTCTTAACCCTCGCGCCTTCGACCAGTCCTCCCCTTCTCCCTAGACTACACATATCCAATGTCCGCGCTCCTTTGTTGGCCCCCATCATCTACTGCCCTTTTTTGTCTTGTAGCCTTCGCGTCTAATAGACCTTGATTGACAAGAACATCCCGTCATTTGCCTCTTTCATACCCCTAGTTTTGTTTAATCTTTTTGTCCCTCGTTCGAATAAATCACAGTCGCTCGTTTTCTTGTTTCGGTAGTCAGTTGTCGCGTGCTGACGGCCTAGTCACTCGTTATTTGTTCCTTGCCATCCCGCGCGCGAAACCCTGGTTCCCGAAAGATCGCCAACCTCGATAACATTCGGTCATGCGTCACTCCTCAACCATGCGGCTCTTTGCCATCTCTGTTGCCTTTCTCTCCCTTCTTCGTCTGTCGCTCGGACAGCCCAGTAAGTCCCATGCCCATAGCCTTGATATCTGGCAACAGTAACCGTTTCTGACTGGACTAACCAGGACACGGTCATGGTTTGCGACACCGAGCCAACCGCGCCTTGATGCCCAAGCGGGACAGAATCACCATCAGTGATGCGGATTTCCCTAATCCTACCGAATTTCCCGAGGTTGTCGTCTATGTTGATCAGTTTGGAAACCCTCTTCGGACCGCTACAGAGACCGTCGTCTATATGCCCAAGGCAACGCCGCCTCCTGAGGCATCCAGCCCATCACCACCTCCTCCGCCCAATACTGCATCTGCAGTAGCGGCACCTAATCCCACTTCATCATTGTCCCCTCCCCCGCCAGCTGCCGAGTCCAATCCAGAGCCGAGCTCTAAGCAGCAGCCCAGTTCGTCGGCCCCGGCAGCGACGCCTGACTCCATCCCACCTCCTAATCCTTCTAATCCCAACACACCCTCTTCCGATAGTACTCTCCACGGTGTGACGTATTCTCCCTACAAGGGTGATGGCAACTGCAAAACAGCAGATGAAGTTGACAGAGACTTCGCTCTCTTCTCAAAGGACTATGGAGTTGTTCGTCTATACGGTGTAGACTGCGACCAGGTGTCCACGGTTTCTCAAGCCGCCAAGAAGTATGGAAACAAGCTCTTCTTGGGTATATTCGACATTGATAATGTAGAGTCGGCCGTGGCTACCATGGCTGCTGGCGTTAAGAATGATTGGAGCATGGTGGACACTGTGTCTGTGGGCAATGAGCTGGTTAACAATGGCCGCGCTTCGGTAGATCAATCACTGGGGGCACTTACCAGAGCGCGCTCTTCTCTTCGAGCGGCGGGTTATCAGGGTCCCGTTGTCATCGTAGATACATTCGTGGCAGTTCTCCGCCATCCCGAGCTTTGTGACCAGTCTGACTACTGCGCATTCAATTGCCATCCCTTCTTCGACCCGAACACGGGAGCGCCCGATGCCGGCACATTCGTGGACTCTACTATGCAGAACATCCGAAGCAAGCTATCGGATCCAAACAAGCGTGTCGTGGTCACCGAGACTGGTTGGCCATGGCAAGGTCAGCCCAATGGTGCTGCCATTCCTGGTCTTGATCATCAGTCCAGCGCCATCTCATCGATCAAGGGCACATTTAATAACAATGCGGCTGATGTTTTCTTGTTTACTGCCTTTAATGACTTATGGAAGAAGCCAGAGGCAGGTACGTTTATGGCAGAGCAATTCTGGGGTATGGGCGGGCGATACTCGCCCAGCGACCAGTAGGTTAGAGGAAGAAGAGACAATATGGTGTGGTTTACACGAATCTTACGGTCACGACACAGGAATACGCTGAAAGAATTGGTTGATGACGGAAATGAGCCAGTTTGGTTGGAAGGTATATGAGCTGGAGACGTGGTGGTACAATTTTGCAAGCATCCTTCCTTTCTCCTTGTTAAAGATCAATGCTTGAGACTATATCCTACTATTCAATTTGCCGTGATTTCTCTATTTTATGTTTTATGATATGATGTGCCCGGGTCTATGATCCTTCTATCTGCGTCTGGCTCCTTTGAATGGATTTACCAACCTAGCAGACGATACACCCAAGTACACAACAATTTGCTGACCATTCAGCTTTAGTTTTCCGATTCATGTAAAGGCAAAAGGCAGGATGTTATACATATACCAGAAGACTTGCCTTCCCTGCACCTATTGCCACAGACTTTGTGATCGTGCCACCCTAACACCATCGAAGTCCACCGACCTCTACCTGCCTTTGCCAGTTCAAATCACAGCACAGAGAACGCATATTCTCGCAAGGTTGTGTAGCTTTTGAAAGGATTGAATTTGTTCACCATTGCTCGGGCTGCGGTCGTTGAAGCCGGTGCGTGCGAGTTTGTTATGCAAGCCCGGTCCCGTCACTACTGGAGTTTTCTGCAGTGATATTATGCCTGTATTCTTAACAGGTCGACGCATACATATACTCTCTCTGCTTTGTTTTGACGCTGAGCCCCTGTCCCGTCTAACCAGTCTTAACGCATGTACTCATATACGGGTGCAAGTGTATGTATGTATGTATATATGTATGTATGTATGTATATATGTATGTATGTATGTATATATGTATGTATGTATGTATATATGTATGTATGTATGTAAGTGTAAAGGATGGGTAAAACAGAACAAAGCGAGACAGACAGAGATACTAACAGAAGTTAAGGATTTATCTTGCGAGGGGCTTTGTGCCTATTTCTAATGTGTGGCATAGGAGAGCTACCACTTACCTGCTTGATTTACTTAGCGATCGTAAGGGGATGGGTTTTACCTGTCTATCTTTCTAGCTATTTATCTCTCTCTCTCACACTTTAAGATGAAAGCAGTTCGGATACAGCTACTTACTGGTGATTTACACATCTAAAACAACAGTGATATGGTGGTGTCACCTAAGAGCTCCATCCAGGAATGGGTGAACGGGGTGGAGGAAAACGGTGGAGGAGCGTTAGGCAAAGGGTTATTAAAACCAGGCATTTAAAAACTGACAAAAGCACAAAAAAGTGCTCTGTGAAAGTAAAACGAAACAGATGAAGTTAAATGATATTAACAGCATTTCAATGATGAAATTAAAAAGAAATAAAAGTATCATTTATATACGAGTATTTTTTACATAAAATAACCATGAAACAACTTTTTTTGATAGGTCCTGTTAGGATACATGTTGATCTATCCACCTCATCAAGATGGTTGGAACCCTCAACAGAACATGGCAACAGGACAAAAACAACTCAACTAAGTTGAGAGACAAGGTCAAAGACAAAATGCAGTTATAGAGTGTAAGGTGCAACTCGACAAACGCATTACAACACACACAATAGTAACATACGCTTGGAGTGATGTCATAGGCTTTCTCGAGTAAAGGTAATCATGATACGTACATAGAGAAAGTATTGGAGGAATGAGTAGAAGGCGGGTTGTATTTACCACCTATAAGCGCACTACTGATTACATGAACAATCGTATGGTACACAAGTGTAGCATGAATTCCTTCCACCACGATACCAAGATGATGCATAGGTCACAAGAAGGTAAGACGCAACACGACAACCAAGACAATCTTGTGATTCGCAGAAAAAGAAACCAATATTTATATCTGCATGTCTAACCGAACAATGAAAAATGTGTGCATCATGCCGCTTCCGAAAAAATGGATACAATAGCGTCACAAATTAATGCTTAGCTTTGCCGAAGCTTATCTGACCCAGGCAGAATCGTTATGCCTCGCCGCGAAGCCATCGTTTTATGATACAGGAATTCATGTAATACTCTAGAGGAATCGGAATTTGCTGTCGCTAGACGAGTCTGTCTGTTGAGCAGTTGATTCCGTTCTCGAAGCTGTACCAGGCCCACTGTACCCGGGGGAGCCTGTACCCGTCTGGTTGTGACCACGAGTGTTGTCTTTGAGGTTGTTGTTGTTGGGCTGGACCAGACGGAATGGCAGCTGGTTGTTCAGTGAGTTTACAGTGTCGGTGGAGATGACCATCTTGCCACCAACGGCAGGCCCGACAATAAGAGCGACGAAAACAACCAATAAAGTGAAATAGAGCACCGCATAGCGGATCACTCGTCTCCGGCGGAGCTTGGATTGCTTCATTGAGTAGATGGGTGGTCGGATTTGACGGCTAGTAAACAATGTTAGTGGTATAACTACATGAGGAGAAATGGTTGAAATGTACGAACCTTGGGCGCAGCCAGAAAAGCATGATGGAATGCAACTTGTCAATCTGTGGAACGAGGATAACAGGTAACATGATGAATAGAAGGAGGTGGCCGAGAATGAAGTCGGCCGCGAACATGCTCAGTTCCGTAATCTTACACAGCAGTTCACGAGCCGGCTGGGAAACTGTGTGCCATCCGAGAGAGTACCACTTGCCCGTCCAGAATGCGATATTGGCCTGGTCAGTCTTGAGTTCACGGGTTAAAGTCGTCGAGATGATGAGCTTGAGTAGGAAACGCTGGATGGCGATGACCGTGATAACACCGAGAAGAGTTTTGGTAAAGTCAAAGCCTTCGAGGAAGAACAAGACTTCGAAGAAGACGATCAGGACGATGACTGCAATAGCGTGGGCAATAGCAGCTAGAACACTTCCAAATTTTTTGCAACACATACTCAGTAGAGGGCCAGCGCAGCATGCCAGTGCAAAGAAGAAGAACAAGACTCCGGCATTGACGGCAACTGGTGCCAGCGCGACGATAGCTATACGGATAAGAGCAGAGGTAGGCTGAGCATCGGGATCATTGTCCTTGACTCCGGTCTGGGCGTTGATGAAGAGATATGGAATAAGTGTCGAAGCCACCAGAAGGAGCGGAGAAATAATCTCGCCAAAGAAGACATTAGTGATGGCTGCGCGAGGAACATCTGCCGAAAGTTTGGCAGACGGGTCGCCCAGAGCCTTGCGCTTGTAACCCGTGATTCTGGTACGTGACAACCGACAATAGGCGATCCACGAAGACGAGTGCGATCGCGAGTTTCCCCGAGACAACCAGCGAAGGAAATCACGATAATCGATGAAGAAGTCGTTCCACGCGAATTGATGCGGGTTGTAGAGGAAGGGGCAAATGACCAAGGCCAGGAGTGAAACCCAGAAGTAGATGAGCGCACCTTGCCAGACTGTTAGAGACGCGAAGAGTAGGGATAACAAGAGACGCGATCCCATGTATATACACGGTCCAGCGAACCGGGAATACAAGACTCCAAAAGGAATGCGTGCAGTTGCAAATCCACGACCGGTACCAATATAGCGGGCACCTCCGAAGGAGAGATCTTGTGTGACCGAGTTCGCATAGATTTGTGTCACAAAGACTTCGAAAAGAGGAGAGCCCGAAAAGAACTGTTTGGTGAAACGAGTAGCAGCTCGGAGAACGCCACGCTCAGTAAGCTCTTGAACAACCAGAGGAATGTAAGCCAAGAAGAAGACGACGAAGATGGAGATAACGCATCGCCACATCCAGTCCATGAGCGCGTCTGTGTTGTTGCAGCCGGTAGGAAATAGCGGATCAGTGATGGGCACGTTGACGTTGTAGTCACATCTAACCGTTTCATGTCGAATAACACCAATGTTGATAGCAACAAGCATAAAGATCTGGACGGAAAGAAGAATGAAGATGTTCTGGACGTGGAAACCGGCGTGAGCATAGTAGAAGGATAGGAAGCGATCCAAAGGCAGCTGAGTTCCCAGATAGTAGTATTCACGAGAAAGCAACTGCTCACCCATACCAGTACCAATCTTGGTTGTGAAGTTGAGAATCGAACCAAAACCCAAGTCGCGACCCTTGCCGCACTGATAATATTCGCAGTGCTTGATACGACCACCACGCAATATCGCAGTCATACCGGCGTAGATATCCTCGTTCAAGTGCAGACCTTTTTGAGCCTTGGAGACACCACCTCGAGTAGTCATGAAGATACCATTGAGGAAATCCGGATGACCGTAATGAAGCTTTCCACCGATCTGGGCAAGGGTTCTTGCAAAGAGCGTACCAAAGGTCTGTTCCTTACCAGCAGCGACATCACCCAAGATACCAATGTTCTCGGAGAAAATATATTCACGGGCGCCCAGAATGGCAACCGGAGTGTGGACCTCATTCTTAATACCAGGCGTGTAAGGCGAAACATTATCAGTCTTCATCTCCTCGAATTCGGCTAAAACAGAGCGGATCTTGAGACATTCCTCCAAGTAGTTGTCTTGGTTGGCGTCGATGAGCTGGATGTACTCGCCGCGGTAGAAAATGATACAGTGGTTTTGGTTGTCAGACTTGCCGTCACCTAGAACGGGGTTGCCAGAGAGCTGAATGCGGAACTTGGGTTTTCTCAGACCACTCTCCAAGATCTCAGAGTGACCGTCGATCAGAGCAGAGTAAATGCGTGGCTCCTCACCTTCCGCAACTGGAGGCTCCTCGTCAAGATAAGCAATTTGGAGATCAGGATAGGCTCGAAGCAGGAACTCGGCATTCTCCATCTCCTCCTTCTTGAATTTGGCATATCGCTGCATAGAGACAATGAGTTTAAACTTGCGGCGTGCCATCCGTTCGAGTTCACGCTCCAATTTATCAGAGTTACCGCCAAACATTTGAACAACTTCAGGGTTCTCAACACGGTACAGAAGCTTGATCGCACGACTATAGTTCATGAATCCGGAGATGGTACGGTAAAGCGTCTGTGATCGAAGCGATGCCCAGATTCTAGTTCTCAAAGTGTATTCAGGAGCGGAAGACTTGAATCCAATGCAGTAGAACGGCAGGTCATCAATCTTGCTCTTGGCATCGTCCTTTTCGTTCTTCTCGTTGTCTCCATTAAATTGCGAGGTCTCATCAGCCAGGATCTTGGTATCTTTAACGAAGCAGTCCCATTCATGTGGGTGCAGTTGCTTAAGGTATTCAAGCTGGGTGACTCGGGAGTACGGTTCATCTTCACGAATGATTTCCCTGAGCGAAAGAAGGATCTTTTCACTGTAGTGGGGGATCAACACGCAGAAAGTAGGCATGTTGTCAACAGGAAGGGGCTCCGGAATCGGCATGGAAAGTGACTGAGCAAAGAAGGATAAGCGACGCTCTGCCTCACTGTGCGTTGGGAAGAATTCTGTCTTGAAAGAGTGATCTTCTTGGGACACAAAGAACGTTGGCGCCCTCAGGGTACGCTTGCCCTCCTGTTCAGAGGGCACTTGATGGTACAGAAGTTTTTGAACGTGATCAATGGCCAAGAGGTGTTCCCGATACATGGATATGACGATTGCGTTCCAGATTTGGGAAATCAGAACCTTTGGTTTGTACTTGATTTCCATATCGGTTGTCGCCAAAATTTTCGAGTAAATACGCTTCGGAAGCCGAGAGAAGACGTTTCGCCAGGGGGTCAGGATAGAAGAACCAAGATAGAATGACCTTGCAATGGAGAAGACCGTGTTGATCAGCACGTACCACAGATATGTGTCCAGGAAAAAGAACAACAGGTCTGCGACTACCATGAGAACAAGCAGCACGGTCGGTTGATTTTGACACAGCAAATTGCCTATTTCGTGATCGCCTAGACATGAGGATACGTCGAAAAGCGCAGTGTATCGAAGCGCATCTCGAAAAGAGAGCGTTAGGTACTTGTAGGATTCACCGAATTTGGCACCAAAAACAGCAACCCATAAGAAGTAGGACAAGGCTCGATCATTGCCTTTGAGTTGTGGAAAACTCGCTGTGAATGTCTGGCTTGCCACATATTGCCGGGAGTTCTTAGTCAAGTAGCTTCCAAACAGCGCTCCGAGTGGCATGATTGAAAAGAAAACGTAGGTAATTATGGCGATGATGAATTGGACAATGGCGAGCGGCTTTCCAGCCGGGCCTTTCTGCGCACCATCGATACCGAAAATATACACACTTGGACCGACGTTGAGGGCGAAAACGACAATGAGGAACAGAAGACGCTTAGTGAGATGCTGAGCACCGGCCCAACGCCTGGGCACATACGCCCATTCAGCGAGGGTCGCCAGGATCTGAATCAGAGAGGCAATACCACCACCAATTGCAACAATAGAGAACTGGGCAGCGGCAGTAGGTTGCTGATTGACTTGTTGCTCATACGCTTTGCCCACCAAAAGAGTCGGGGCGTTATATGCTGTGTAAAACCAGAAGATCGTTAAATGGATAATCCAGATGCGGTTGAAGTTGGTGATCAAGTGGAACCATGATCGGGTTTCCTTGTACGTCTTGAAGAAGCATTTCTTCCAGTTCACCTCCTGCAGCTTCGAGTATCGTTCCTGAGGAGGAATATCAATGAGCTTACTCTTGTCGTTCAGGACGATGCGTTCGATACCCTCAGGGTACCAGAAAAGCTGGTTGCAGTCATCATATCCAATGACCTGGTTGTGGTCACGCTCCCTTCGGACATAGACTCCATTAGAGATCTCGTATCCTTGGTCACGGCAGTACTGGTACAGAGGAGTAATGACATTGTTCAAGAACAGGCCTTCTTCGACTGGCTCTACCGAGTTCTGGCATGCCGGGGAGTTGAGATAGTCGTCTGCACACTTGAAGATGAAGCAGAGGCATTCAGGCATGAAACGGACTTGGTTAGCCTCTCCCCAGCACAGCAGATATAGAGCAATTTGGCGAACACGGTCATGCTGAGACATGCGGTTCATCCGAGTCTTCCATCGGTACTCAGCCGCTTCGAGACTGTCGTCACCTTCTAGATCTTCAAGAACTTGCTCTTCGCTCTGATCGCCCTTCTTACTCTTCTTGGCCTTTTTCTTTCCCTTCTTCTTACCACTCATGTTGGCGAACCCGACAGCGTCGTCGAGGTCGAGATGAGCGGCAAAATACCATCTACGGTAGTTGGCATTATCACCACCAATGTAGTCGGCATGAAGGGATAAGAGAGCTTGGTTCGGGGTCATACGTGACGCTCGCGAGTCGAGCAACGTCATCAGATGATCATACATGTTCCGCATGCTATCGCGCTGGAAACCAAACTTGGCAGTCAAGTCCATGAAAATGTCCTCAACTTCTTCCTTGGACAGCGGAATCTGAGCGTCAGATGTCCAAGCGGGGTATGGTTCGCGAGACCTCTGATCGTTTGGAATGGCACCACCGTAGTCCATACCGTAGTTGGGAGTAGAGGCTCCAGACGAACGGTTGCCGCCATAAGACACTTGGGAAGAGGGTGGACGGTAGCCGCGTCCTTGGCCTTCATTATAGCTGTTGTACCTCTCGTCTCCTCCGTTGGCATAATAATCCATATCTGCTGCACGAGGCATGTCAGATCTCATAGTGAAGTCGCTGAAGGTTTCGGACTCCTCCTCTGAGTCTCCCCGACGGCGAGCTTGGCCACCATTCTGGGCATACTGGTCATAGTACCCTCCATTGCCATCGTCGTAATAGTCGTTCTGGTATCGGTCGTGCCCATCGTAGTAGCCGCCGTCTTGGTGATAAGGATTATTGGCATCGGCATTATAATAACCTCTATTCTAGAAGTCAGTAATCCTACATAGTGCAAAGATGTCCGCGTTATTTGCTTACGACTCATCATAGTAGCCATCGTTGTGCTGCTGGCCGTGTGCATCGTAGCTGTTATTCTGCTGGTCGTAGTACTGTCCACCGTTGTGGTCGTCTTGGTAATAGGAGTCGGTATTTTGACCATAACCATCATGGTAGTCGTGTTGGCCACCGCCTCCTCCTGGGTAGCCCGACATCTTGACGCTTGACGAGCTTGGGGATTATACAGTCGGAGATCCTGTAGAATGGGACCAGTTAGTCCTTGCAATCGCTAGTACCGAGGGTGTCGCGTTGTGATGGCGACGGTCGACGTACCAACCAGTGTCATCTAAGGCAACAAATCAAGACGCGATGCAAGATGGACAAGAAACGAGTTGTTGATTAAAGATTAATAGATTGATTGATACGCTCAGAGTGTGGCCGGCCACAAAAATAGGTAATTGTGACAAGGATGCGACAATACAGCCGGTCAATCGACCACTTGTACAGCGGTTGGATTGGGGAAATTGATTGTTGACGATGGTCCGGGATGGGCGGCTTGGAATGATTTTCGCAGCTGGTAGGGACGGGTAGTTTAGCAATACGGTTTGGCTTGGCAGACATGCATGGGCAGAATAACATTAAAGTGAAACTTAAAAGGAGAGGTGCGGGTGTGTGGCAGAGCTGAGGATTGCTGGTTGGTTACTGTGCTACCGCTCTGCTACCAGGCGTTACCGCAGAGGATACACGACCAATGGATGCATGCAGTCAACCTGAACCTTACGACGGGATGGCGCACAGCGGCTCGTTCCTCAATGTAGGCCAACGAGCTGATGCAGACTTTACAGGATGTAGTCGAGGGTGAGGGTGATTATTGACAGTGCAGGTGGTGCGGTTTTGGTTGTTTTGCCTCAGATGGTTGACATAAGATGGTGGTGCCTGAACTCACATTTGCTTCGGAAACCAACCCTTTTTCCTTTTCCAATTCCCTTGCCTGAGCAGGTCGGATAATTCTTGTTGTAAAACGATCGACGGGCCTTGTTTCCACGTTTTGGTTTCTCGCAGCGCGAACCAGCTGGTCTTTCCGGGCGGTCGCTGGCAGCAAAGGCTTCAGGAACGAGGGAAACGATTGTGGTTAACGAATGAATAAGACACAGCCCACTGTCGGTGTGCCTCTAAGACTTTTTGTCCACCGATCCGTTCCTTGATGGTCCAGAGCGGTAGGAAAGAAGGGTGAAAGAGTGCAAGTGTGATGGGGGAAAGGTTAAAAAATGAGACGAAAAGCGAGTGTAAATCGGTTTCCACCCCGAGATCGAGGTATGCGCTTTGCAAATAGGAAGGGGGATAGGAGACGGGCCCACTTGGCATCTGGGATGTAGGATGATGTGGGCGAAATCAGGAAAATTGTCAGAAAGGGGAGGGATTGGAGGGAGCGGCATTGACTTAGACCAGGTACCTAGCCGACTAGGGGGAAGGGAGGCGTGGATTGCTCAGTGTACTGTGCTGGAGCATTGGTCAGTGACACGAACTGTACAGTAATTTGTACGAGAGCTTGCTGGAGGTGTGATGTACACAGTAAAGCTGCCTGTAGCAGATGGAAAGGGGGGCAGGTAGGTACATGGCTGGGAAACAGTATCCCGGATACGTGGGGATAGGCTGTTACAGGAAGATAGGTAAATGATGCGCCTTCCGTAGTGCAGAAGTAACCTTAAGTGATGCAGAGTACAACAGTACAGCTTCGTAGCTATGTACTGTACGTAGGTACCTGCACAGATAGCATCTCCAGTGGTCTACAAAAAGAGAAGTAGGCAAGTGGCAAAGATTGAGGGGGGGCTGTGGCTGTGATTATCGTCGTGTTTGAGCAAGTCCCCACTTCCATTTCCAGGCACAGCTACACTAGTACTATTTGGCTAGGCATCCCTGTCGACCCAAAGAGCACATACGGTCTGACACGGTAAGCATGCTTTCTCTTTTGATTCTCGAAACCTGAGCAGTACTGCCTGAGCAAAATTACCAACTGAGTTGACTTTTAACTCGAGCACTACGCTCGATTATTTTCTCGGTTGACTCCTATCAGAGTTATCACTCATAGTAGATTGCACCACTTGAAGAGGCGCTACACGCGCATGTTCAACCACTGGAAGGTTGCCACTTTACACAAGCCGCCATAAACAAGAGGTTAGTTAGCATACTTGCCTCTATTTACTTGAAGTAGTACATGAATATCGCTCCCGGCTTTGATCGCTCATGTTTTCCTAGGTACATATTTGTAGGTAGTTAGCCGGCAGTTGCTCAATAGGATGTGTCCACAGATACCTAAACACATGTAGGAGATAAAAATGTATTTCAGTGTGCAACTCTAAGTACAGAACTCACTCAAGTGTAGTATCCCATTTCCACAGAATATTACAAACCCGTCAGTAGGTACTCCATACCTAATCTCAGTCCTATCCGTTAAGCTCCAAGCGTTAGTATTCTTTATGACCTTTTGCTCCGAAGAGCCACAGCTCTTTTCAGCCATTCATGATACCACAACTTAAGCTAAAATGCTGTTAGCATGCCTAATCTACATGTAGATAGATAAACACTATATTTTACCTATCATCAGTAACTCAGGGTGGCGAGTGGTAATCTTTCATGCGTATGCCTCTACTGACGACTTACACAAGCTGCGCCACCTTTGATTGTGCTTGAACTGGTCTTGGATCACGCTTAGCTGCAGCAGTGTACGACAGTATGCCGTGTACATTACCATAGATCTACCGAGAAGGTAGACTAATACCTTACTCAGTACACTACATGTAGTCTTTTAAAGTGCCGCTTGCCTAATCCGCTATCAACATACCTATTTAGTTCCCTTGTGGCGGTATACGAGGGTGTTTCTTACAGGATCGGAAAGGCTGCATCGGAATTGAGATCCAACCACAAGAATCCCTCGTCGTAATGTTTATCGGTTTCTCTCTCGCGAATTGTCGCCTCTCGCCTCACCAGGTAGATCAGGACCAGAAAACAGGGCCAAAGAGCGTTGATGACTATCATTGCCCAGACAAGGTAAGCATTATGTTTGTTAGCCGAGTTGCTAATCTTATCATCGTTGGGAAATCATCTACAGAGTCCCGATCAGTATTCCGATCCTGATCGATAAAATGTACCGCAGTAGTCTTGTCAGACTTGTGTGCTAACATACAGTACGTATGTAGGTATATAACTACACGCATACAAACAGTAGGTAATTTGTCGTGGGGGAAAAACCGATTAGAGAAATGTCCTCCCCAGGAGCCTCGATATCTATGTACTGCCTACTTAGTATGTCACGACATATCATTGTTACTTATGAGGGGCATGCTATGCAGCCTACCGTGTTCTGCATACTCGCGAACCAGAAGTGCATCTGACAACCTCCAAATACGATGCACTTAGCGAATCAGATTACACGCATGCAACGCGAGGTACTCCAGCCGGGCATTGTACGAGATATCGCGCAGGCGACCTATATTGCGCGCCACATTTCTTTTTCGCCTTACCAGCGAACGGGATAACAATAAGTTATCGAACACCTCTCGCACCTCTAATCATTACATTACACTACCTACCTTACTTAGTAGAGCTGAAGGAAAAACTTCTTAGCCCATCAGAGCGGGCCGTAAGAGCCTTGCTACCAGCCGCCGGAACTGGCGGGAATTACTATGTGGGGTGACGTTTCCAAGTTCTCTTGGATCAAGATTCCCTTCCGTGTCACGCATCGCGATGATAAATGCACTAATATTTACTGGGTAGTACTACTAATACCGAGTACGTACTAGGCGAGCTAGGTGGGTTGACTACTGCATTATTTATCTGGCCATACACAGTAACAGTGACAGTCGAGACAGTTACAGTGCACACGTACTGTCGGAGCAGCCGTACTGTGCCTGCTGAGAAGTACTGTACCTTGACAAATCCTTCGGTAGGTAGGGCAGAGCACGCCGGTCCGCGCTGGGCGCAGTTCTTCGTACACTACACCGACTACACTAACGTCGGCAGGACAGTTTTGTTTATCCAAGCAACACTGTACCCATAAGAGTTAGTGCAGCAGACAAGAGATCCCAAAAGACTAGCCTGCTTCCCAGTCCACGTCACGGCCCCTCCAAAATATCATGCCGAGCGGCCAATGAGACGGTACCAACGCTTCCAACGGCCGAGACTAATGCCAGGCGTAGGACACATATGCAGGTACCAGCCGCTATTCACTGACCATCTCACTGGCGAAGGATCAGTTCTCTGCCCTGTACCCATGCCCGAGTGGTTGGTGGACCTTACGATGACGCTTCCATTTTCATTGTCGGCCTGCCATTCGCTCGCGCTCTCCCTCAATCTTGCTGCACAACACACTGGTCGAAAGCCGCGAATTCTTTCTACTGTACCGACCGATAATGACGACAGCTCAATTAATTCTTCTAACTTGATTCGTGTGGACGTGAAATTTCATGCTCCCAATCTGTCCCAAGTATGAAGCGTTAGCCATGCTGTTTTATTGTTCTTGTTAGTTCACCATTTTATTTCCGTCCGAGTATCATTCTGCTAGCTACATACATACATACTAGATAGTATATTTACACGTGTGAAGTACCCGATGTATCGCGTGCAAGGTTTGGAAACGCTTCTAGAAAAGACGGAATGATGAGCCACCCAACAGAGACCCAGGTCGTAGACACACAAGACACAAAACGGCCGTGGTCTCCTACTCAGTACTCAAGCACAGTGGTTTAGAGAAGTCAGAAACTCTGCTTAGGTAGGTGGAGACTAAATACCGACTGAGTACACTACCACTGAAAATTCTTTGCACACTGCAATTACATAGGTACGGACAACACCTCCAACCTGCTTGAGAAACTTGACTCTTGATTCGAGACCTATTAATAGTCGTCGTCTACTGTACATACTGTACCTGCCGAGGCCGTGTGCACAATAAATGTCAGAGAGAATTGTGGGTAATAGTGATAAGTCCGACATTTATTGTGCACAGCGCCTCGCCTGCTGTGGACTGCCTATTAGTGTACACGACTTCTGCACGACTCGTTCCTCTTCAGTTCCCACAGAACATGCGAGCTAAGTTTCAGGGGGTTGGCGGACAAATCTAGACTGTTGGATCCGCAATGGGTCTGTAGAGTGTCAGATTCGAAAAGCCTTGCACATATTGCACTAGTTACGGATCTCAGGAGCATCCGGTTCCTTTAGCTCTGCCCTACCTGCACACTCGGTAGCAGGCGAGTCAGGATACCACTCTACGTTGTAGTGTCGATAGATTATCACTAGCGAAAGCTGTCTGGTTTATTGATTGCCAATTTGCGCAACTTGAATTTTTAATAGCCAAAAGAAGAGTACACTACCTAGCTTGGAAAGCCCTGGCCGGCGTCTCCATGAATTCAGCCCTGGTGCAGTATCAATTATTCACAGGCACGTGGCCGATGATACAACGTAGGTATCATCTACTGCTAAACTGACCGTTTATACTTAAGTTTGTAGTGCCGAACGTGGTTATAAGGAGAAGCCTAGTTCGTCTATGTTGAGCGATCCAAGCGTTGAGCCCTGTTAGAGTGCCTGATGGTAGACGGAGCGGTTGACTTACAGTTACATGATAACCTTCAATAAAGGACTGGGAACTATTGGGTCACAACTAAGTTTAACAATACAAAGGCTCTTCAATTCCACCTTGAGAACGCAAAGTCTCGGAACTTATCTGCGACTCAGTAGGATAATATATGAAACATTAATGACAGAGAATACCACCGATCTTTGAATGAAGCAACTTGGCACATTGCAGATATGGGGTAGCCCAACGACGAAAATCATCGTTTTAAACCTATACAGAGTGCTATTAGGGTCGACTACTGGGAGTTAGCCATATAATTACTCATTAATTGATCATTGATCGAATGTTTATTCTAAGTTTATGTTAAACGGCTTTCAACGTTGATGAGGTTGGTGAGAGCTTCTAGATTGAATGCCTACAATTTCAGCTCTGGTTGTTTGTGCCACGCTTTACCTGCAAACTGTTACATACATAGATATATATAAAGCTAAATTATACTCCGCCCGTCTTATATCCTGATGGTTAACATTAACTAAATACAATGGTATTATATCTCTTTGGCACTGGAAATCAGACTGCCTTAGAAACGATGCCTAGGCGTGAAGAGCGCGCATCAACAATGGCCTCCCCTATTATCGAGTCCAACTTTGAAGGAGATAATGCCTAAAGCACAAAGGGCACTAGCTATGGTATGTCTGTTCGCATCGATTCTGTTGTCTTTACTCTGATGTTACGGCGTAGGTATTTTCTCTTTTTCTGTCGTCGTACTCCTCGGCGTCCTATTCAAGGATGCATACCCTGTGCATGCCTAACATGCAAGTGCCAAGTTACCCAGCCTCTTGGGAGCAACGCAATGGGGCTTGATAAGCAGCAGTTTACAGTATGATGAGATGGAGAGACTTGGAAACGAAATCAAAGCCTAATACCATCAAAAGTAGCAAGTGAGGTATACATGCACTACCTAGGAGGTATATCTTTAAATGTAGGTTATCACTTAGTACTGTAGCCGTGGAACGGAAGCGTCGGAGACTGCTGCAGATAGGATTCCCCAGGCTGCTGAAGCCGACACCGTAAAGATTTATACTGATCATCGTTATAGATTAGTTCTATCTCGAGGGGTGTTCGTCTAAATATTCTCTAATCGATTCCTATCTTTTAGAACTACCCATCAGACTCTTCTATCATTTGTCTCTCATGAAATGAATTCCAATATAGGGTACATAGATGTAATACGTATCATAGATGCTTACCCTGACTTGAAATGTAAAAATACCGTGTCTACTCTGTATGTGGCCAGGATAGGAAGCTCAAATTAAGCACAGCCCAACGTAGCATTTCCAACTGCCAAATGTGCTTGAAACATCAGCACTTGCTCGACGCCACTTGGAGTGCGCAAGCAAGGCAGGTCAAGCACGCATGACCAAAATAACACAATACCAAATACCTAGATGATATGTTCGTTTTACAGTTGGTATCCCTACCTTATTGAGAGGAACAGTGCAGTAACGTGCTAAGCTGGTGGGCTAAGTACCTTGCACTAGAATGGCTTCTTTGTAACCGGGTTCGGGCCGCATCCTTGGGAATGCCTGCTCACACAATTCTGAGACAAACGCGCGTTGCATGAGAAACAAAACTACTGTGCACAGTACTACAATGCAATGCATACCTCTTATTATAGATTTATACTACACAGATACATCACATTACATACGGATTGCCTACTTGCGGGCCGTCATGACATAACAGTGATCCCAGTCTTCTTTGGACGGGAGTAACAAACCTTCCTTTGCTGCAGATAATACCTATGTGACTAGCTTTATATATTAAGTTTCCTCAGCTTTGCTCCAGGGTGAGCATTGCGTAGTGTTAGTGTAGGGAGTATACGCTATAGTATCCCGTGATGAGACAAGGTAAGCCATTCTACACGAACTGGCGTCACGAGGCTGTAAGTCAATCCAAGTTCTAATACACATTTTACGCATTGCATGCACTCAGAAACGATGACTTTCCTATTGTCAAAACCATGGGGATAAATAATCTCTGTTCTTTCTCTTCTCTCTTCACATTGCGAGTTCTTGCATTTACTTCCACTAATAAAGTATGTGGCGTTCAATGTACATAGAGTATAGGGTTGGTTTTTGGAGGCTGGGTGGCGCTTGTTGCCTGGCAACCACCCATGTTGACCCGCCCAACAGAACCCAATCCACACACAGACTTACAATAATGTACCATTACTCATACACTTAGATACACATCCAGTATGGTATTGTGATCGCAGCAATGTTATAATAAACTGCACTTTTACTACACAAATACCTACAGAGTTACGAAACAATGGCATATGTATCGAGCAGTGAGGATGAGTTCCCAGATCTTGAAGTTGTCATCCAGAAGCACAAACACAAAACAGCAGACACGGATCTCATCGGCGATAAGGTGAGCATGGCAAGACAACCCAGCTCTCCGAAGGCAACACAAATGAGCTTTGACGAGACATTTGGGAAAACACCGGCCAGTACAGCGCGGCGACGCAAGCTTGGCCAAGGACAGGCGGTGAATCACTCCCTCCTCAAACCATGGCAGGGTTCAGAGGCGAAAATGGGGGCATGCAAGATTGACGGCACCCGACAAACTTCATGGTCGAGGACTGCAAAAGGAGACACAGGCACTGCTTCGGCGGGGAACTTGATTGATCGGCTGCCAGTGAAGACCAAGCGTGCTGAAAACCGCACTATATCTGGTGATACCAAGTTCGATAATCCACCGGTGGAGCAGAAGAGAACTCGACGATTGATATCACGACAGGAAAAGAAGGCATTGGAGGTAAAGGTCATAGAAAAGGAGAAGGCGTCACTCACATCATCAGATGAATCTGAATCGGATGCTGAGAGCTATAGCCAGGATGAGCAGTCTGACTTTATCGTGGAAGGGGACTCAGAGTCCGATGATCTTTCGATACCATCCCCACAGCCTTTACAAAGCACAGGTGGTCCTCGCCGAATGCAGCGTCGGGTATTGTCTTCATCGAATAAATCATCATTTACAGACCCAATACAGGATGATCCAACAACGAGCCCGAAGAAGCGACGAGAGAAGCAGATAACAGCCAGAGAGCTCACGACAAGTAAACCCAAGGCCGCATCAAAGAAGAATCTGGAGGATTTCTTCGAAAAGCTTAAAATGTGTGTTTTCTTTAACTGTGTAGTGCGATGATGATTGTAGTCCTAACTATACCTATATAGCTCTTACGACGAGTCAGATTCAGATAAACCTGCTAAAGGGTCAATAAAGACGCCCATGCTGGACCCTATAACACCTAGGAAAAAAGCCACGGCGTTCCCGGGCGAGATCCCACGAATCCCCGTGTCACCCTGGAAGCCAGAGCATAAGGAGTTCTGGGATCCCGAGGTGAACTTTGCATGGATTGACAAGCACTCGCCCCCAAAGAAGAGCGCAAAGAAGATTCTAGACTTGGCCGCACCCGACAACAAAGAAGAGCTCAAGCGCAGGTACGGCACGAGCCCCGAGAAGAAGCAGGCAAAGAAGGCCTTCGACGCCGTCAAGGAGGACCTCGCGCGCGACTTTCTCGCGGAGCTCGACAGGGTCATCACCGATGGGAAGTTGGAGGAGCTGACCGAGGCGACGGGCGGCCTGCGCATCGTGTGGTCGAACACACTGCAAACGACAGCGGGGCGCGCACACTGGAAGTGCAAGACGACGACAACGACATCAAAACAGCCCCCTATCTCCTCGAAAGTATCCACGGGCGCTGCTGCTCCCAGTGGTACAACGACGACGAAGACGACATCGACGCAACACTACGCCTCCATCGAGCTCGCCACCAAGGTCCTCGCCAACGAATCCGACCTGCTGAACACGGTAGCCCACGAATTCTGCCATCTCGCCGTGTTCCTGCTGCACGGCAAGCCCAAGCTCGCGCACGGCGCCGAGTTCAAGACGTACGGACAGCGCGTCATGCGCGCCTCCTCCTCCTCCTCCTCCTCCTCCTCCTCCTCAACCTCTACTAGCCGCAAAGCCCACGAGCTGCCGCCGCCGCTACTACTACTAAAGACGCCGCGGGACCGCGGCGTCGAGATCAACGTCACCACGCGCCACAGCTACGAGATCGAGTACCGCTTCGTCTGGCGCTGCGCCGACTGCGGCGGCGAGGTGCACCGGCACTCGCGGAGCGTGGACCCGACGCGCCAGCGATGCGGACGGTGCAAAGGCGGCGTGCTCGTGCAGGTGAAGCCCGTGCCCCGGGGCGGGCCGACGACGACGACCAGGGGCGGCGAAGCCGAGAGCGACAGAAGCAAGAACGTAGGGGCAGGGGTTCCGGTAGGAGGAGGGAAAGGAAGAGAGGAGGAGGTACAGAAGCCCGAGAAGAGGAAGAAGACGGCATATCAGGAGTTCACGTCGCGCGAGATGAAGGCGCTGAGCGTGTCGCACAAGGGCCTCTCGTTCAAGGAGAAGATGGCCGTGGTCTCGGCGCGGTGGGGCGAACATCAGAAGTCGACCAAGTTGAAGACGGTGGCGGCGGATGAAGGAGCTGCTGCTGTGAATGTTCGGGGCCTGGCGGCTGCTGTTGAGGTGCTGGCCATCGATGACGATGGCTCTGATGAGAGCTATGTTGGAGCTGGAGGCGAGAAGAAGGGCTGCATATGATATTTTCGCCTAGGTTCTTCAGTGTTGCGTATGGGTTTTTCAGTGTGCTTATTCCTTGAGCGAGGCGTCAACCATTGTACTCAATAATTGATACTTGCCGCTTCCGAGCGTGAATACTCTCTGTAGTTTGATGTGTATGTCACAGGGCTAAGCGAAGTGGTCGAGTTTACG